>LGRX02027132.1:0-33362 GCA_001247695.2 Cymbomonas tetramitiformis
CACTCCCTCAAAGACAATACGCTGCCTCACCGACCAGAGGAGCTCTACCAGAAGGTGGCGAAGGCTAAGTTCAAGACCACGCTGGATGCTACCAAAGCTTTCCACCAGATTCCCATGGCCACGGAAGAGGACAGGAGCAAGACGGCGTTTTGGTGGAAGAATCAGTTGTACCAATACACCTCGATGCCGTTTGGTGCAGCTGGAGCTACTTCTGCATTCGTAAGAATCATGGACTACGAATTACGGCACCTGCAGCAGTGCACGGTGGCGTACGTCGATGACGTAGTGGTCTATACGGATTCCACGCCTGAGCAGCATTTGAAGGACGTTGAGGACGTACTTCGCACCTTGGGGGACGCTGGCATCCGTTTGCATGCAGGCAAGAGTACCTTTGGTGCAGCCACGGTGGACTTTCTGGGCTATCGCATTGGTCACAACTCCATTGGCGCGCAAGAAGCCAAATGCAAGGCCATCCAGGAGCTTCCAAGCCCTCAGGACAAGACTGGGCTCCGCTCGATCTTGGGCATGATGAACTACTATAAGGGCCTGGTGGGTGAGCCAGGGGGGCCAAATTACTCTGAGATGGCCCGCCCTCTCAATGACCTGCTCAAAAAGGAGGTCACTGACATCAAGGCAGCCTGGGGGAAGGAGCAAGACCGAGCACTTCAAGAACTTAAGGATGCTCTCTGTTCTGGGAGGTGCCTGAGGCCTATCGATTACGACAGACCCCTCATATTGTACACCGATTGGAGCACCTATGGCATTGGCGCAGTGCTGGGCCAGAAGGACGATGATGTGAAGGAGTACATTTGTATGGCAATCAGCCGATCTCTGAGTAAAACGGAGAGACAGTACGCCAGCTTCAAAGGGGAGATGCTCGCAGTGGTATGGGCAGTGCGCACACTGAGGCAGTACTTGCATGGAGTCCACTTCACTTTGGTGACCGACCACTCACCGCTCACCACCCTGATGGAGAAGGCCGATCTCCAAGGGCAACACCTACGCTGGGCAATCAGTTTGCAGGAGTTCGACTTCACTGTGAAGTATCGTCCAGGCGCCAAGAACAGCAACGCTGACGTGCCGTCTCGCTACCCACTGCCATCCACGACGGATGAGACTGGAGCGAGGCATGAAAGGGAGAAGGTGACTGCGTTACACGCAGGCGTGGGGGAAGTTCACGCGAAGGACTTCGGTGACCACTTGTGCTTTATGTTGGCTGGGGATACCTTCCCAGGGGAAGAGGCCACGCCAGAGGTGCAGGTTGCCAACTATTGCAGGATGGCTGCCATGGAGCAGCTGGGCACAGGACCAGTGCATCGTTTGTTCGATTTGCACTACCACGAGGAATTAGAATGCAATCATGGGGACATGTTCGACACTGACTTGCCCGAGCTGGTGACCGACTCTGGAAGGTTAGCCAGAGCAGCTTGGAAGGCGCTGAGCCTGGTTAGGCCGACGCGAGGTACGCACGGCGAGGGAAGCCCTGCTGTGTACAGCAATGAGTACTTTGAAGGTGAGCGCATCCTGAAGCCCGAGAAGGTCGACACCAGGGTGCTGGGCAGTCGATTCTTCTCGCAAGCTCGGCAGGAAGGCGTGGTGTGCTACGAGCCATGTGGAGGCCTATGTGCTGGGCTAGAAATGTTGCTCCGCAGTGGGATGAAGGTGGATCGCTACCTGTATCAGGACATATCCCCGAGCAGTCGGACAGTTGCCAGAGCCAGGTGCACGGCATTGCTGAGACGATACCCTGACCTCATCTCGCCCCGTGCAATAGAGCTTGGGGCTCTACCCCAAGATCTGCGCGAGACCACCAGCGCCGACTTCATACGAGCAGGAGCTCTTCAAGGACGCCAGTGGGTCATGGTATGTGGGTTCCCATGTCAGGATCTCTCCCCTGCTGGAACACTCACAGGCCTGGATGGCAGGCACAGCAAATTATTTTATGAAGTGGTCAGGCTTCTTTTCCACACTCCAGCAGCTGCAGCGGCAGAGGCCTCCAGGCTATATCCTGGAAAATGTTTATCCGTTGTCACACAGACCTGGAACCAAGATCAGGGACGAGGTGTTCCCGTACATTGCCAGCGTCATTGGTAGACCAGTGTCCTTTGATGCAGCACAAGCAGGCGCTTACGCACATCGATCGCGAGCGTATTGGAGCAACTTGTTCCAGAGCCACCAGTTTCGCTCCGTCATGAGCAAGGTGGTGAGACCAGAAGGACGAATCGTATCGTCAATCATATGCAACGGCTGGCATCCCAGGCCAGTGATAAGGACAGACCGCGCGCCTCACTACGTGGTGAACGTGGTGGGAGAACCATTGAGGGCACTACCCACCATCATGGCGACGCAAGGGTCAAGAGCGTTCAGAAGAGCGAGGATGGGCACCGTGGTGCGCAACCAGGACGGCGAAGACGCCGAGGAAGAATCTCGAGAAGTGAACCTCGAAGAGAAGACGCGAGCCATGGGCTACAGCGCAAGTGAGCTACGCATGGCCGATGGCCTGAACGACGTATAATTGGCAAGCATTCTGGGCCTGGCCATGGATCGCAGGGCAATGGAGCTGCTGATGGCAGTCGCAGAAGCAAGCAGGAAGGGGCTCCCTCACAGCAAGGAATCCCCAGAGGCGGAGAATTCCCCAGGACAGCCCATCGCTGTAGACAACAACTGGGCAGACCACGAGAGGTCGGACCTTCAGCAGAGGCAAGCTTTGCTGGCGGAATGGGTTGAGAATTCGAACGCATACACCCAGCAGGTGGCGAGGACTATGACCCATCGCGACTGGGAGGAGAAGCTGCGGATAATGTGCTCGCAAGGGCAGAAAGGCGCAGAAGGAATTGGAGCCCAGCGACAGAAGGCTGGAACCAAAAAGAAGAAGAAGAAAGAGTGGCAGCTCTACACCATGGCGCAGTATCGTCAGAGGCATGAGAACCACTTCGTGAAGGAGGGCGCAACCCCAGCAGCACGCGTGGATGTGCCTGCCTGGAGTCCGCCTGCCAGAGAGTCAGAGATGAGGCTCCCCAGGTTGACGTGTACCACCAGATTTGAGGACCTGATGGCCAGCGTGGCTGAGCAGCAGTCGGACCGTGACAAGCATCGAGACGTACACGATGATGCATGGTGCCTTAGATGGTTGAAGTCCAATGGTAGAGTGAGGTTGCCAGAAGAGGAAGTTCGCCGAGTAAGGAGGCGAGCAGCACGACATCGATGGGACGAGGCCACGGACGAGATCTACATGGTCACCATGTCAGGCAAGGAGGTGAGAATACCTAAGCCTGCTGACCGTCTCGCGTTGGTAAAGGAATACCACTCCAGAACTGGACATTGGGGCATAAGACGTACGCAGCATCTCTTGTGGCAGCGCCATTGGTGGGCCGATCTGAAGAAAGACGTGGAGGCTGTGGTCACCCAGTGTGAGACCTGTCAGCGTGTGAAGACTCATTATGCGAGAGAGGAGGCATGTTTATCCCCCCTTGAGATCGTGTCGTTCATGTATCGCTGGTCGCTGGATTTGGCATGGCCTTCGAGGAGAGAGACCAAGTCTGGCAACAACCGAGTGCTCATCATGACCGAGCACTATACCAGGTTCATAATCTGCGTGCCCATTCCTGACAAGGAGGCGAGCACCATCGCAGCGGCATTCCGCAGTCATGTACTTGCCGTGTTTGGTGCGCCGGCAGAATGCTTGGTGGATGGAGGAAAGGAGTTTGAAGGCGAGTTCAAGCAGCTATGCAGAGACTGTCTTATCGACCGGCGGGTCACCTCGCCAGACTCACCAGAAGGCAATGGGCTGACCGAGAGAGTGGTACGCACTATGAAGTTCTGCTTTAAGAAGCTTGCCTTGGAGAAGGGTCTCGATTATGAGTGGGATGAGCAGCTCTGGCCACTAGTGCTGAGCTATAATGCAGCACGCCAGGAGTCCACGGGGGTTGCGCCGTTCACCATGTTGTTCGCTCAAGAGGCAGTAGTGCCTCCTGATTTGAAACGGGCGCCCAGCATGGATTTTGGTGCTGAGGTCGAAGATGAGAAGGATGCCAGAGTCAAGGACCTCCACCAGAGAGCACAGGTGGTGAGGCGATTGATGGTACACGCTGGTTGCAGCCTGGAGGTCGCACAGCATCGTGATACATTACATTATGAAGGGAGAAGAGGTGGGGGCTATGAGCCTAGTCCACACCAGTTTAAGGTGGGCGATTTCGTCTACATCAGGCAGAAGCCTCGCAGCGGCATGGAAGTCGCGACCAAATCTGCCATTCTGAAGCTGGTCAAGATACAGCGAGATGGTGTGGTGGTGCTTGAGGACGCCACCAAGTTAAGAGAGAAGAGCACCGTGCAGAGCATCGCGCCATGTCACCTACAGGTGAAGGATCAGTATGACTGCAGTGCAGCCGTTCCCAGTAAGCACCTAGCATGTGAAGTTTGCAGGAAGACCGATGGGGAGGCAGAGATGCTGTTGTGCGACGCATGCAACAGGGGGTACCACTTGTGGTGTCTGACCCCAGCACTGGATGGAGTACCAGAAGGCGAGTGGCTATGCCCCAGGTGCTCAGGCACGGGGATGCAAGCCGCCAATGCTGAGGTGCGGACCCAGAAAGACGAGAGCTCTGGTGCCCTAGAGGACAGACTGGGCATGAAGGAGCAGCAATTGAATGAGAAGCTGTCGGCGGAGATGCGCCTGTTGCCAGCAGACGTGGGTCCTCGTCGGGTGGTGAAGGGAAACAAGTTTCAGCCTTGGCATGCCATCTCATCAAGAGAGATGCTGTTGAAGGAGGAGGACATGTTCTTGGGCATGCCAGATCAGATTGATTGGGGAAGACAGGACAAGCTCTCTGAGGCTGTGCAGATCTTCATGCCAGGGCATTGGAATGAGGGGCATCGCACGGTGCTGAGCAAGAAATATCGGGAACAGAAGGCCATGGCAAGGCATCTGAGGGATGCACCTCTTATGCCTGCGTTGGCTGAAGAAGAAGTTGAAAGACGAGGAGAGCTGAGACACATGACTAAGGCTCAGGTGAGAGAAGCTAGCGCGCTGCAGTGGGGGCTTGAACTGGTTATCACAGTGCCCTCTGAGGTGAGGCGTTTGGCGACAGAGGTGGACTGGAAGTCCGTCGATGGCGTGTGGGACCCGTGGGCAGGCACTGGGGTCATCAGTGAGGTGATGGTAGAGCAATGGCCGCAGTTGAGATTCATGAACAATGACTGGAACTCTCAGTTGGGTTGGTCTGAGGCGCATGACGCACTTCAGCCGGGTAACTATCGCATATGGAAGGAGAAGTATGGTGTCTGTGACGCAGTGGTGACTTCGCCTTGGTTCGCAGCGCTGGATATCGCGTTTCCGTTGGCAGTAATGGCCAGTCGTGTGGTGGCATGTGTCCACGTTCCATCTTACTATTTAACAGACATGACCGAGAGCAGGGCTGCGTACTTCAGACGATTGAGTCAGACAGGACGCTTGCATGTGATTGGGCATCTGGAACATGGACCTATTGGCCGCAGGTGTATGTGGGTCTTGGTGTTCAAGAATCCGCTGGTCAGAGCCAGAATGTTACAGGGGTGGAGAAGGTGAAGGCATTGGTATGTTCACTTTCAGTTTGGGCAAGTTCATGGCAGATGGTGATACGACCCAGTATGCTGAACAAGCCCACATTTGAGTCTGTGCTACTGCACGCAGCAGCTACAGATGGGGGATGTTGGAATCTGGGCTTGCGTGTAGGAGTTCAACGTTCGATAACAGGGTATCAGAATTTTAAAAATTTTGTAGCTCTACGATCTTATGTTGTGTTGAGAATTGCTCGAACAGTCACCGGCACCAGTGAATATTAATGATGCTTATGACCAGTCGCGAGTGTCAAGTTCGTTCGATTTCGAGAATGTTTGTAGCATCATATGCACGCGTTTGCGACAGCTGTAACAAACGCCGGCTTTTCATGGTACCGCGCCGGGTTTGTTCAGCTGGTGACACGCATGACAGTGGTAACAGCATGACAGGCTTTACGAAGATGACCATCTGTGAGATGCAGACTTGTCAGAGAAGATATGGTCACCATCAAGTGACCAGGGAATGATAAGACGAAGATGGCAGTGACTCCTTTGCCGCTGACGTGTCAGTCAGAATGCGGTGAACGGTAACATTGTTAGAGCTGGCATGGAATAATGACTTTCTATTGGCCAGATGAAGATTTAAGGGCTAGAACCCGTTACAGTTTTGGGAAATGTGACAGGGCATTGAGATATAAGTAGACTCTGACCGAAGGTCAGGCTAGTGGACTCATTATTGTTTTGCCTTCGCAAGTACTAGGTGGCTGTTCGCGTGCCAGTGCTAGAGTGCTAAGACAGTTCTGCTCACAGCTTTTGTACACAATAATTCGTATTTTGTGATATAATATCAATTTTGACGGATACATTTTACTGCTGTTTTCATACTTTTTCATGTTGGAATCTGGGCTTGCGTGTAGGAGTTCAACGTTCGATAACAGGGTATCAGAATTTTAAAAATTTTGTAGCTCTACGATCTTATGTTGTGTTGAGAATTGCTCGAACAGTCACCGGCACCAGTGAATATTAATGATGCTTATGACCAGTCGCGAGTGTCAAGTTCGTTCGATTTCGAGAATGTTTGTACCATCATATGCACGCGTTTGCGACAAATCCTATAGGTGGGTACGTCGGGGTAAGGCGGCGATGGCGCGGGGAGGAGGAACTCGCGGAAATGGTGATGGCAAAAGCAGTCAAAACGTCCGTAACTGCGAAATCCCAATTGTAGAAATGCGGAAGTCGAAGAACACGTTGCGCAAGAAGTCCGCGACAAAGATTGATCAGGTCCAGTCAAAACGAAAATCCCGTGGACATCCAAAAAATCACGTAGGGTACGCTGCAACGATAAACACAATTACTCCGTAACGACGTGTGCCTCAACCGCGAGTCCTCATAGCGCAACCATCAAATGGGACCCCCAACGCCCCACCAAGCGGAGGCGTTTAGCCAATCATGCTACCAAAAGTAGTGGAAGGTGCTTGGCGCACCATAACCTGTGAGATATATAGCTACGGGTATATATCGGGTTACAGTCAGAATGCTTTCACTTTCGGTGTTTGCATAAGTCAGAATAAACATAAGATAGTCTCGGCTTTATGCCGGAAACCCTAAACCTGTGACACCCGTACTGTACGGAGTACTAGTACAGATAACAGGAAGTGACACACGGTGTGTCACATCCAGCAAGTATCAAATAGATTTGGTAACTGTGTCCATAATGTTGACAAATGTCATTGTGTATGTACATGAGCGGCGGCAATTGCATTATTCGTTTGACATGTGTCATTAAAATTTAAATGTTCAACAAATCATGTAGAAGAACCAATAACATGAAAGATTGGTAATAGTATAGATTTTTTCAGATAGGAGTTCTTCAAACTTTAATAGCTGGCATGTTTGCGAATGTTTTTTGGAGATTGTATTCATAATCTGACAATATCATTGTGTCGACGACGATAACCGCAAAATGGCGGCATTCATATCATTTTGACATGTGTCATTGATACTTAGGTGTCAACACCTAGATCGACCAATAAAATAGAAGATTGAACATCACAGTATCCAAATATCTACAAATCAAAATTCGGTATTTGCAATCAATAGTGTTATTTGAAGCATAGTAGCAAGTATTTTGAAATTTGATGCCGCTCAATCCCCTTCGAGCCGGCCTCAGCCAACCCCGCAGTGGGCGCCGGGATGAGGCACGACGGGGGCGCGGAAGCCCAATCTCACCCTCATAAATTAAAAGGCCAAATCACCTACAGTACGAGGCTCAAACAGCCCAGTTGATCCAATTTCAAAGAATAAAAATTAATAGATAGGAAGTTGTCGATTCCCCTACGGGTCACGGCCACTCAGTGGGGTTTCCTCCACACCCCCAAAAAAAATGTGACAAGCAACTTGATTTCCATCGGACACGGCCGGCCCATACAGCGACGTTCATGACAATGTCATCAATTTTTAATGTCAGAGCTCTCGGCATTAACAACGATCCCCCTCGATCCTCGCCAAAAAGAATTATCTCCGTCGATCGATGGTCGCCGATCGTGATTACACCCCCAAAAAATGTGGCAAGCAACTTGATTTCCATCGGACACGGCGGCCTACAACTGACGTTCATGACAATGTCATCAATTTTCAATGTCGAGCTCTCAGCATTAACACCGATCCCCCCCTCGATCCTCGCCAAAAGAATTATCTCCGTCAGATCGATGGTCGCCGATCGACAGTTACGGGTTCGGACAAATAATTTAGTCGGTTTAACTCATATTTGATATTTTATAATTGTTCAGACGACATTCTGTCGATATATTTATAAATATATACGTTGTATATGAATATATATACAAACATATCCACAAATTAAAATGTTGTTTGCAGCTTTCATCTCAACCACGCAAATTGATTTCTTCTATTATTACTTTTTAAAGAATTCTCAAATTTATACATCACAGTTAAATTTGAATATAGGCAGTTTTTATTTAACGACGATATAGGCTACTGTACTACACTATACGTCACCCAAAAGAGCGTGACGATGACGCAAAAGAGCGTCACGCAAAGCAATGTTCGTTCTATTTATATATAGCTGGTTTCTACGAAATCAAACCTCTAAAATTTTATACACAAAAGCGTCACGTCAGTTTTTATTTAACGACGCTATAGGCTGAGACTACACTATAGGGGTTACGTGAACGTACAGGTGGGGAAAAATCAATTTCCAAAATTGATTGTGGCGTTGCGAGTAGGAGTTCTTACTTCTGTGGCATTCGCATTGCATGGCATAGCATGGCATGGCATGCGCCTTTATGGCGTTGGCGTTCGAAGTCCAAGTCGAACATCAACCGACCGCGCGCTGCTCCCGCTTCGCGTCGCGGAGGCTTCGCCCCCGCTCCGCTCGCGCTCGCGCGCTCCGATCGATTAACGGAGGGGGGAACAGAAGGGGGAGGCGTCGTCTCTCGGAGACCCTCGAGCTATTACCGAACGATCGCAACGAATTGAACGTCATCGAATATTTTAAGTTCTGACCAATCAAATAACGATAATAATATAATTTATTACCTTGTTCTCGCCTAAATTTTAATATAAATCTCAATGTCACGTATTGAATTATAAAAGAAAAACGTGTATGAAACACTTTCAAGGCAATCCATAATTTCGTTTACAGTTATTACTACAAGATTTTAGACGACTTTTCTAATGTCATAATTTTTGTGAATAATCACCCTTCGTCTCCTTTTATTTCTTAGACTTCGTCAACTGGGGGGGCTCCATCCCCCTACACTATCCCATTACTACAAGGCGTGAGGCCTCGACTGCTGTTTTTTTTAAGATATCGCCAAGTGGGGGGCTCCCCCACACCCCCCCCCTTACTACAAACTATTTTCAAGACTTCGCCCAGTAGGGGGGTTTGCCCCCCCACAACCCCCCATTCTTTCGGAATATTTTAAAACTTCGCCCAGTGGGGGGGGCTACGTGTCCCCACACCCGCCTATTATTACAATAAAAAAATAGACTTCCCCAGTGTGGGGGCTCCGTCTCCCCACCCTTCCTATTTAGTAATATTCTGTAATAGCTGGTTTCTACGAAATCAAACCTCAAGAAATTTATACACAAAAGTGTTAAGGGCTTAGCTACCGGTGGCCGTCGATTCAAAGTATTAACACTGATCCCCCCTCGATCCTCGCCAAAAAGAATTATCTCCGTCAGATCGATGGTCGCCGATCGACCGTCAAGGGTTCTAACAAAGGTTTAATTCATATTTTATTCGGTTTACCTCGTATTTTATATTTTATATTTTAATTTTATATTTTATATTTATTATATTAATTATTCAGACGACATTCTATCGATATATTTATAAATATATGTAAATATATACGCAAAGCTAGGCTATAAACTACTACACTATACGTGACGCAAAAAGCGTCACGCAAAGCTAGGCTGTAAACTACTACACTATACGTGACGCAAAAAGCGTCACGCAAAGCTAGGCTGTAAACTACTACACTATACGTGACGCAAAAAGCGTCACGCAAAAGAGCGCGACGCAAAGCATTGTTCGTTCTGTAATAGCTGGTTTTTGCAAAATCAAACCTCTGAAAATTTATACACAAATTTGTGACGTCATAAAACAGACTTTTTCAAAGAGGGGGACAATCTAAAGATTTTTCCCCAATACGTCACGCAAAAAGCGTCTCCCAAAGCTAGGCTGTAAACTACTACACTATACGTCACCCAAAGCTAGGCTGTAAACTGTTGGATATACCCCTAGGACTCGGGATATATTTACTCAGTGATAGGTTTTCTCAGAATGTGATAAAGTTGATAAGTTAACCCGATATACCGGGCATAAACAGTTAGGGTTCGGGTTCGGGTGACAGTCATACACACTACTATAGGAAGAGTCACAAAGCAAGCGGTGTGACTGTTCCAGCACACCACCTAGTGTGGTGACTGGCTAGCCGAAGGTGAAACCTGTGAACAAACACCATCTACAGCGGTGGAAATTGGGCTCTAAGGGAAGGCCTGTCCTTTCTGGCAGGGCGGTTCCCAGTCAAGAGTTGTAAATCCGAAACCGGTCCGTGATCGGACCCCTCTGCACATACAGCTACGGTCAATCTCACTGTGCAGGAGCGCCATGATTAACTTCCTAGCCACTAGTCGGCGGTGGCACTGCTGTGCCGGCCCGCAGCACAATCATGGTGCCGTGAATTGAAGATGTCGATGCCGTGATTGAATCATTCGTAGAGCTCCAGAAGAAATCTGAAAGGTCTCGATCGTCGTGCGAGGGATCCTCCTCGTCTTCCTCGTCAGTAGTCGGTCCCGGTGAGTAGTCCGGTGACGGTGGTGCATCCCAATACAGCGGCGAAGCGGGCGGGACCGGGAGTGGAGGTACCGGGATGTAAAGCCCGATTGGTGCATTGTGAAGGCCTTGCCGAGCACGGTGCCGGCCGTGCCGGCGCGGTGGAATAGCAACCGGTGCCGCAGAAGTGAATGCAGGCTCGCTGGTGGTCGCCTCGGCAGCACCACCGACCTCCAGGCCGGTGTGGTCCGGTGCACATGCCTCGCCAAGAGTGGCAGCCGAGATTGGCGCCGCGGTGGCGCAAACACAGAAGAGAGCACACACCATCACCGCAATCGCCGAAGAGCGGCCAAACCCCCAAGGCGGTGCACCGCATCCCCGACGAGATGTTAGAGGCTGCGGGACCGCATCCTCGCCGTCAATAGGGCCATACCCAGCTGCAGACCCGTCCGCGTCGCCGTCGCAAGAGTCGGTCTCCGACTCGGCGTGCATGTACCGCATCGCCAAGTCCTTGCCCTCAGCCGTGATCGAGAGTCCCCCCATCCGCGCGATCCGGTCCGCAAAGCAGAGGTCGGGCTCGTGCGCGTGCATGGGGTCCACCGGCATCATGTCATCGGCGTCGGACGCCCCCGACTCGTCCGGGCAAACATGCGTGATTGCCGCCGGCGGTGGCGCCGGCGGTGCGTCCTCGCGGACATGCGTGCAAGCGGCAGCCGAGATCCCGCTCTCGACACCACCGACCGTGAAGCCGCCCATGTGGGTGGCAGGCTGGCAGTAGGGCAGGGACTCCTGCAACGCACCGTTTTCCTGCTCCGGCTCGACCCCGAAGGAACAAGCCGAAACGCCGTCGAGCATCTCCGGCTTGCCCCCCGCCAGAAGGCAGAGCGCATCGAACCGCTCGCCGTCGTGCTCGTCCATGGCCGTCTGAAAGTGCTCCGCCAGTAAGTCGTTCTCGATGTCACCGAGGGAGAAGCTGTGGAAGCTTCCCCCGGCGCCGTGCTTGCCGCCGTTCGGGCAGTCGCGGTGCCAGTGGCGGGTCTCGTCCTTCTTGCACGTTGAATTCTGGCAGAATGGAATGAAGTCGCCGCTGCCTTTGTGGAAAGCAACGCGCTTCCTCACCTGCGACTGCGGCCAGTTTCCCCCCGTCGGGAGGTCACCTGCCGCAAAACGAACACCGGAGCCGCCTCCCCCGTTGCCGATCTTGTTCTTGTCCGCCCGCGGGGTAAAACCCCGCCCGTTGACCTTGTCCGTGAGGACCTTCAGCTGCCGCTTCACGTCGAGGATGATGGCCGTGAGGTCGGACAGCTGCGAGGTGTCGCCGTCAGTGGCCACGGCCGCCGCGGACAGGGCGAACGAGGCAGTGTGCGTACCGGCTGCCACGTGTCGGGCGTAGCACTCGAGGACCCATTGTTGAATGGTAAGAAGGTCCACGGCCGCTCGCTGCTGGTGGGTGAAGAGCCTCGACACCACCGGCGCGTAGAAAGCAGGGTCCAGCGCGGCGAGGAAGAGCTCCTTCACCTCGTCATCGTCGAGGGTGTTGCGCCTCTTGGCGGACCGTAAGGCCGCGTTGAAGTCCGTGATGGACTCGGACGGGTCGGTGTGGGCCTTAAAACGGACGCCAAGGAGGTCCGATGTCCCCTGGAAGGGTGCACCGGAGTCCAGCAGACGCCGTGCGAGCTCCAGCAGGGCCCGCTTGCCGTCCAGAGGGTGCAAGGTCGCAGATGCCTCGAGCCAGTCACCCGCTGGAGAGGCGGGAGACACGATGAGCTCGAGAGTTGAGAAGAGGAGCTTGTTGGCCTCGGGTCGCACGGCCAACGTGGAGTCCTCCAAGTCGAACATAGGGGCAAACAGCGCGTCCTCGGCCTCGAATGCCTCCTGGAGAGCAGGCACCAGCTTGGAGAGGAGCACCTGAGCGTTCGACTCCGTACCCGTAAATCGGTCATGCTTGTCGGGAAAGCATTTCCGGATGACGTGCTTCGCCACGCTCTCGTCGAAGCGCTCACGCGTGAGCGAGCGAACACCCGCCAAGAATACGGCTTGTGCGGAGTTCGCAGCTGGAGCACCAGCGGGTGCCGGCGTAGCCGGCGTGACGGAATTACGTGCGGCAGCGGAGTCGAAAATTGTAGCTAGTGAGCGTCGGCGCGACGCCATACTTGAGGTCAATCTAGTCGCAACCATGATGTAGAAGACTATAGAGACGAAGTGAAGGTAAATGGGGCGAGGTGAGGAAGGAGCGGCGGCCAAAAGCCGTGAGGCGGTTGTCACTACGTTCTGACTCCGCTAAAAAATGATGCGCTAGAAAGTGGCACCCCCCCAAGACACTGAATTTCAAAGCATTTATTTACCGTCCATGCATAGCAAAGATAACGATTCAGATTTAAAACTGACTGCTGACGTCACCATTTCACTCTACATTTTATTTCGCTTTATTCAACACTTCCAAATTCCCCATTCCTCGGTCGCTCTCCCTACACTAGTCCCCACCCTGTTTCCCCATTGGCGTTCCGCTTTCCCCATTCGGGTTTCGCTTTCCCGATCACCGTCGTAGACAGTCGAAAACGCTGAATGTCTCAGTCAACAGTGCCGTTTGTAAGTTATTAAGTATGGAAATGCAAGTTATCGCTTGCCCGCCCCAACGTTGTTGCGCTACTCCAGGCACACCCCCTTGTGATTTTCATCACATTACACGAAGTGCAATTTTTTTCAACGTTCGTAACCAACATAAATGTATTCTCAAGACGAATACCTTTTATTTGAGCACTTGAACGACCCCATCCGCAACCGCATTGCTTCATTTGCAGTCGCGACTGCAAGCTAAGGTGATGCGGTTTAAGATGGGGTCGACCCCCACGTGGGATTAAAAGCTTGGCAGTCGAGGGGTTTTCGTGCGTTTCAGCGCACGAAACTTGGCACTGATATTATTGATAGTAATATCAGTGTACCCTCTTAAGCGCAAGAACAATCGTTAAGTACACTCCAGACGAGCGCATCTTAGCATTGAGCTTTTTGGACCCAAAAATGCCAAACAGTCAAGGCCTTCCCGTGCGTTCTAGCACGCGAAACTTGGCACAAATCTTTCTAACATAGATATATTCAAGTCAACCAACGCACCGCATCTGAAACAACATATGCCCAAAACAGCAGATCAATTTCTTTGGCAGATTTATTGGGTAATTAATTACTTACGGAATCAAGATATTGCTATGTTGTCCAACCATATTGACAACTGTTAATATTAATGGAGAACCTGAAATATGTCTGTGATATATATTCAGGTTGGACTCCAAAAAAAAACAGTCGGGCACTCGCAGATACACACGGAGACTAAGATGAGATAATAAAATAACTTAGGTGTTTTATTATCTGTGCAAATGGTGAAAAGCTGACTGGCGACGTGGCACCTCAGGGCGAGGGGTGACAGAAGAGGCTGCTCTACCCAACCTTATGGGGGGGGTGTGAGTCAGTCTCCCCGTGACACCACCTCATCCCGAAGGTATGAGGTGCCACAGCAGGATTGCAAGTCACAAGCACGCAAACCCTAACTGCACAACACAAGAATCAAGGGGCTTTTCTCAACCCAGCTAGTACGGCATCCGCCTGCGCTAATCTTGCGTTGTGCTCTAGGGGCTTACGCCGTGCATGTGCCGTGGGGATTAGCTACTCCCACGGGGTAGGCTGCTAAACCCATTAAGCAGGCTAAAGTTGGCGGCGGCGGTGCCCTCAATGAAGTGAAATGCCAAGCACCAGCCCATTGCTGTGAATCAACCAATGCCCAAGCGAGGCCAAAGCCCACAACAGCGCGGCACCACCAGAGCGGACGAGCCGAAGCAGGGAGGGCGAGCAGGGCGAAGATGGGAAATGCGGTGAGTGCGCGCAAGGAACGCTGCTAGATATACAGGGCCGATATATATCTATTTGCCGTTATACCCCAATATAGGGTTTCGATATCAGAACGGTCGGATTGATAAGATAAAAGCGATAAACGTATACCTGACTTTAAGTTCAGGGATTAGGTTTCGGCCTACGAGTGACGGTCACCCAGACTACTCTAGGATGAAGCAGGTGACATATTTTAGGTGTCACCGTGCCAAATCCAGCACACCACCTAGTTTGGGGACCAAACTAGGTAGCCGAAACAGTAAACAAATGCCTACCGAGAGGCAGAAAAGTCAGTGCTAGTGGGTCAGGAGGCACTGTGCTCATACTGGCCAGGCTCCCTCCCCCGAACAGGCAGTGCAGCAGCCGTGCCACTACTTTCTACTGCCGAATTCTGATACACTGAAAACCCGAAACAGAGCCCATCTTGGGGCAACCTGCACCTACAGCATCTCAAACTGAAGGCAGGTTAATCTCAATCACGTTAGCACTAGCCACTTCCACAGCGCCCGGGAGGGCCGGTACCACTGTCACAGCGCCCAGGAGAGCTGGTACCACTGTCCGTCGAATCATTCGTAGAGCAAATTGAGATAATTGAAGGAGCGCCGATGTCGCCGCAGGCAGTCACACCGGGTGCAACCGGCTCGGTCCTGTGCCGAATTGAGGAAGAAAGTTCATCCCCGTCCCCACCGTCCCAGGTGGGTGGCTCGTAGTTTGGCGATGGCGGAGCACCACCCGGCGAGGGCGGCGCAGTAATAATCGGAGCCGCCTCAGGTGGTTGCGGGGGGCCTGGGAGCCACGTCCACCCGTACCCGTACGTAGTACGGTACCAGCCGTGGTACGAGCCCTCCGGCTGCCAGTAGAGATCCGGCGGGATGGCTGTGGGCGTCAGCTCACCAACACCACCGACCTCGTCGCCGATGCGCCCCGTCGCCGAAGATGTTGTCGCGGGGCAATCATTTGAAGGCGCGGCAGTTGCACAAATAACAAGCATTAGGCAGACTGCGAGAGACATGAGGGCAGAGTACCCAAAAAAGCCCAACGGCGGTCTGCCGCAGCCAAGAGCCTGCCGCGGCGGCGGATCATCCTCGTCGTCATCCTCGGACTCTCCCTCAGTCACCGAAACTGAATCAACGGGTGCCACGGGCCCCATGCAATGCATCGCGAGAGGCGGGTTAGGGTCAGTGAGTTCAAGCCGCACCGCAAACTTGTCCATGAAGGACGTGTCTGGCTCGTGGGCGTGCAGCGCGCTGACGGGGTACATGCCCTCGTCGGACACCACCGACTGCGGAGCGGCAGGCGGTGCTGGCGGTGGCGGCATGTCCAGAGCGTCGTCCGGGATCTTGTCGTGGACTTGGAAGTTGTTGACGTGCATGGCACCACCAACCGCGCAGACCCCGAAGCGGGTGTCAGCGGGTTGGCAGCACTCCAGATACTCGTCGATGGCGTGAGTCTCAACGGTGTCGTCCACACAGAAGGAGGCGGCGGAGAGATCCTCGAGCATCACGGGCTTGCCGCCCGCCAAGAAGCATAGCGCGTCGAAACGGTCGGTGTCGTTGTTGTCGATGGCGTGCTGGAAGGCAGCGGCGTAGAAGTCGCCCTCCACCTCCTGAACCGCGAAAGAATGCGCCCCAGCAGCTGTCTTCTCCGCACGCGGACCGCCGTGCGGGCAGTCGCGGTGCCAATGCCTAGCTTGCGCTGACGTACACGTCGAGTGCTGGCAAAGCGGGATCGCCTGTCCAGTCCCACGATGAAACGCGACAAGCTTCGAATTCCCCTGCGAATAATTCCCCTCCGGGAGCGGAGAGGCTGCGAAGCGGTACTTCAACCCTGTGCGTGGGTTGTGAGGCTTCTCCGCGCGGGGAGTGAAGCCTTTCCCGTTGACCTTGTCGGAGAGAACGCGCACCTCCTTGCGCAACGCGAGGAGAATCTCCATCACGTCGGCGTCCGCGGAAGTGTGTCCGCTCGGCGGGTCGCCAAACCTCGCAGGCAACATGTGGCTGCCAACCGCAGCCGATTTCGGCGAAGCCGTGCCAGCCCGCACGTGAGCCGCATGACACTCGCGGGCCCACTGCTGAACGGTCAACAGGGACACCGCCGCCCGCTGGTCGTGCAGCAGGAGCCGCGACACCACAGGCCTGTAGTAGTCGGCGTCCATGGCCTGAATGAACTGTCCTTTGACGTCGTCCTCGTCCAGGGTGTTCTTGCGCTTCGCGGCGGCGAGCGCGGCGTTGAAGTCCATGATTGAGTCGTTGGGGTCCATGCCGTAGCCCAGTTCAACCCCCAGCAAGTCCGACGTCCCCTGAAAGGGTGCGTCGGCATGCAGCAGTTTACGTGCAAACTCGAGCAGAACACGTTTCCCATCCGCGGGAAACGTCTGAGCAGAGCTCTCCAACCAGTCCGAAGCCGGACTGGAAGGATGCACGAGGAGCTCAAGGGTGGAGAAGAGGAGCTGATTGCTCTCCTCTCGCACCGTGATGCCGGCGTCGTCGAGTATAAAGAGGTCGCCCAGCTGCTCGTCCTCGGCCACGAAAGCCTCGCGAAGAGCAGCCACCATGCGGGTAAAGATGACGTGCACGTTCTTCTCGTTGCCATGGAAGCGCTCGTCCTTCAAGCCGAAGCACTTCTTGGCGACAAATTTGGCGGCCTTCTCGTCGTGCCTGGTGCGGATCAGAGTACGGACAGCTGCCACGAATGCCGCAGGTGGTCCAGACGCTGGAGGGACGGTCGCCGTCGGAGTCCCTGGAGTGGCCGCATGTCGGGCAGCAGCTTGGTCGAAAATAGTCGCTAGGTTCCTCCTCCGCAGAGGAGCGCTCGAAGTAGATCTGGTGGCAACCATGATGAAAATGACAGTAGGGGTGGAGCAAGCGGGTGTGATCGGGAAGCGGTCGCGGTGGTGGCGGCCAAGAGGTGGTGGTCGTCGAGAGCGTAAACTTGCGGATAAGGACGAAGAACTCGATGAAGTCGTGTGGACTTAAAGGATTCCCGGGTACCGCAAACGGTGTGATATCGACCAGAAGTACGGCAAAATCCAGCCAACGTAAAATCAACTCGTAAAATGCCCAAGTGCACCGTCCGCGAAGCCGCTCAATCAACCAAGCTGCCTAGGCCATACCACTGAACCGCGTGTGCCTCCCTAGCGACCGCTCACTCCATCCCAAGCGTCGGCGTTTAGCCACTCATAGCAGAAGCAGTGTAAAAGCGATGGGCGAACCAAAACCTGCTAGATATACAGGGCCGATATATATTTATTTGCCGTTATACCCCAATATAGGGTTTCGATATCAGAACGGTCGGATTGATAAGATAAAAGCGATAAACATATACCTGACTTTAAGTTCAGGGATTAGGTTTCGGCCTACGAGTGACGGTCACCCAGACTACTCTAGGATGAAGCAGGTGACATATTTTAGGTGTCACCGTGCCAAATCCAGCAAACGCGCTGCACACAGCAAAGGCGAGGATTGAGGAATCGGAGTGGGAGTGGGCGGTGGTGATAACACCACCACACACCACCAGATGACGGCCAAGATATGCGTCGGATGAAAGCGGAGAATGCGGAGAGGTGATGTCGTAGGAGTCAAGGCACTCGCTCCCGCCGATGTCGAAATTGTCGGAGTCGCGTTTGGCGTCTGGTGCGCAAGCACCACCAGACACCACCAAATTGAAGCCAAGGGTAGAATGTTGTCGATGAAGTCGAAGAGATGTTAACGCCGAACGTACACCGGCTATACGCGCACGCTGGCGCGCAGTGGACATGGCCGCTGACGCTGAGTGCAGAAATCTGTAAAGCCAATGATAGGGTCGCAACTCGAAAAGAGAACTTTTCGGAAAATGGAGCAAATCAAGCGATGGAAATGCCTAATCGGGGTAGTTTTCGACGAGGAACACGGCGGTGAGGTCAAAAACGTCGTGCGGTAAGCCAATTTTCCGGCAGCAGAGGTGCTGCTGGCCAGAGTGTTGAAGGCGTAGATGTCGGTATAAGAGGTCGGGGAAAAAAACGGTCGTTGCCAGAGCACGAAGCCAGAAGGTGTGCAATAAGAAAACGGCTGAAGATGTCGGAACTAAAAGATGTCGGTACTAAGGGTGACCGTTGCGTGCGAAGGCAAGGAGGTCGATGTCGGCAGTAAATTGTCGGAAGACGTCGGTACTAGGAAGATGTCGGTAAAGATGTCGGTACTAAAAGATGTCGGATAGAATCACGGGGCGTGAAGCGATCTTGTCAACGAATCAACGAGGTAAAAAAAAAATAAGCGTGTCAGGGCACCATAACCTAATGGAGAACCTGAAATATGTCTGTGATATATATTCGGGTTGGACTCCAAAAAAAAACAGTCGGGCACTCGCAGATACACACGGAGACTAAGATGAGATAATAAAATAACTTAGGTGTTTTGTTATCTGTGCAAATGGTGAAAAGCTGACTGGCGACGTGGCACCTCAGGGCGAGGGGTGACAGAAGAGGCTGCTCTACCCAACCCATGGGGGGTTGAGTCAGCCTCCCGTGAAATATAAAGGTCAGGGTGAATATAATTTGGAAGCATAATTGGAATGTAATGTGTTTAATTAAAGCAAAGCACCAAATAAAGGAATAGTATAGTTGTAATCTCAAATTTAAGGGCACATTAACAACAACAAGCAAGATAAATAGTTGGGACATTTGAACATTCACCAATTGGCATATTTAATGTCAAGGCTAGGATTTGGAAATTAAGGTTACTTTATTAAGAAAATACTCTGGTGAGATTTGAGGGTTGGCAATGCAGCCAGTAAAACTAAAATGTTATCTATTTACTACAGGTCATTAAGATATCGAATGCAGGATTCCTCCGTTGACACCCTTTTCTCGCAATTTCTGGAGAGCGGGAGGAATGTTTGTTTGAAGATGTGGGAACTCCTGGATCTTTGCATCCAATGATGTGATAGCAAGTCTTCTGACCCTCAGCTCTTCAAGACGAAGTGATTTCAGGAAGTTATCCCGATCGATTGCATGTCCTCCGAAGTGAGGTCCAAAGAGAGGATTGTTGTGTTTGTCAGTACGAAACGATTTGAAAAAAGGCAGTGCACTACTGCTAGGTGTGGCTGACATGTTTGAACCTGCCAAGCGGTATGATACAATCTGATTTTGTAGGATGTGAGTGAGGTTGCCATCCCTCCAGATTACAGCATACAATTTCTCGTCGATAATGATCGCCAAATGTCGTCATCAAAGCATGCCAATTGTCAAATGTGTTACATTTGTAGCGTATCAACAATTATTTGCATTTTATATCAATTTGATGGTTGAAATTACTTTGAGCAAACTCTGATTTCATCAATTATTCATGTATCAATCGATGTGATTGGCCAAACAAATATGTTTCATTTTGAACCAAATAGACACAGACATGGGAAAGATGAAGCCTACTGAAAAAGGTGCAGCCGCAACCCCAGGTAGTGATGGAAAGATACCTGAGACAAGATCAGAAAGACTAAACACAACACTAGATGAATACAAAAATAAAAAATTATTTTCTACTAACCCGAATGAGCCAGATGAACTCCCACTGTGGCTCACTGACATTCTCAAGGATAGCCCTAAAATCCCCGATACGGCCGCCGCAAGACTATTGGCAGAAATCACGCACAAAGAACTCCAACAAGCATACTCGGACTGTGGTATCTCTACAGCACCAGGACCCTCAGGGATGAGATACTCGCAGTGGATCAAGGGCCCAGAGAATTTTCAAGAAGTTACTGTCTCACTTTTTAACCACATTCTTATAACTGGGAGATTTCCTAAGAGTGCAAAAGCTGGAGTCATCCTTCCAATCCCTAAAAACCCCTCTGCACCATGTACCATAGATAATTCCAGACCCCTCACAATGTTGGAAACGGGTCTTAAACTATTTAATACAATAATTGCTAACCGTCTCAAAACAATACTCAACACCCACCCCATTCTCTTTCCCATTCAAGATGCCTTTCTTCCGAATAAAAACATAGATGACTCACTCCAAATTTTGAATGAAGTAATTTCGGATGCCAATAGATACGACAAAGACCTCCACGTAGTTTACCTGGACCTCAAACAAGCATTTGACAGAGCTGAATTCTGGATGAGCAATTTAGCGCTCAGAAAGTTAGGACTCCCATCACAAATAATTAACATCATCTCAGACATCACCAATGATGCCTCTAGAATGGTACTTACTGAGGAAGGCCTCACAGATGAATGGTCCCTCGAATGTGGAGTTCCTCAGGGAGAAGTTTTGAGCCCACTAAGCTTTGTAGCCATCGGCGTCACCTGTTTTCGACTCTGGGGCCTCACGGATGGCCACCCCTCCACCAAGGGTGTGTGCCCCTACGCATGCCGGCAGTCTTTTGCCCCTGACCGCATTCCTCTCGCGGCGAAGCCCGCTCATGACCGCCCCCCCATCTCTCGTTGGCCGACTCCGCCAGACCCCCCGCCCCCTGTGCGGGCCATGGCTCTTCAGGCTCCACAGGATCCGGCTCCAGACTCTGCAACCGACGTTGCCATCATGGGGTTTCGTGCCGCCGATCCTCCTGCGGAAGATGAGTTGTTGGCAACCGAGTCTTCCGCAGCCGCAACCGCGGTTGACACGTCTCCATCAACTGCCGCGTTCAATGCCATGGAGTTGGAGGACGACGACACCGATTGGCCGGCTTTCCGCACGGTCCCTTGGGTGCCTAGCATCAACCGTTGAGCACAAAATGTACAGCCAAGGAAACAGATGAAAAGAAAACAAAAAAAAAAAGAGAAAGCCCGATCGTGTGATGTGCTTGCTAGATTTTAGGATGACGCCGGCAGTAGCCAATCTAGTCGGGTTGAAAAAGGCCCCTTAGTGGCTACTACCCAAATTCATGGTCCTACCACAAGGACCAATGGGCAATTGCGGTTTCGATCACTAAATCGACTATTTGAGGCACAGGCAACATTTGCACATGATATTTATGAGTTAAATGAATTTTATTTCTTATAGCGGCGGCCCCCATGAGACTTTAGGTGTGTGGTTGAACGACACGCTTTAGGGGTGTAATTTCACCAAAAGCTTGAAAAAAATGGTGGTCCTACCACAAGGACCACCGTTATTTTGAGTATTAGGAGTCACATGGGGGGCTCACGGTGATGCTCATGGTTATACATCTTGAGTTTATGACCAAATAAGATAACTGAATCGGTTACTTCGCACCCTCATCATCATTTCCGCTCTATTTCAGCATGGCGCATGTTCAACACAATGCAAATTCCGAATTTTAGTGAATTTCGGACTTTAGAAATTGGCATTCATCCATTCTAAAGTGTACACGCCAGTCGAAAAATAAGATATTTGGATGATGTTAGACTTTCAGAAATTCGCAATACATATATACTTGAAGATTTAATGTGCCGCACACACCAACCTTGCGATATATGCCCTCTAGCAAGCAATTATGGTGGCTGGATGGTCAGCTCGCGCGACCACTGTTTTAGGGGGGAAACCAACGAGCCAATATATTAGAGGGGAAGCCAACGAGCCAACGAGCCAATATATGCATTCCAACCGGGCCTACGGCCCAAATATGATTGGGACATATGTATAGGTTCAATTTGATGGTATCCGCGCAGGTGTAGTGTTGATATATGTTTGGTAAAAAATTATTGAAGATGAGTCACTAATTTGCCACATTTTGAATGTTCCAAAAAATCCGTTTTGAAAAATTTGAGTGTAGAGGTTTGAAATGCGTTCGTCATGGATATATGGGATAGATATAGGCCAAACCAGCGTTCGAATAAATTAATATAGGACCTATATATACCACCTTTCATTGGTTAGACACCACAAATCACGGGAGATGGCCAATTAAATTATCGAAACAATGGTCCTCGTGGTAGGACCAAATCGTCGATTTGGTCCTACCACAAGGACTGCGGGGCAGTAGCCATTAGATCCGAACAATCCTGCAGGCCCACGTAACACTTGCATTTGGTCACCTCACACCTACGGGGTGAGGTGGTGTCACGGGGGATGCAACTTTCACCCCCAGTATATGGGTGACTGTTGCCCCCCTTCTGCTGTCACCCCTCACTGTGTTGTGACTCTCTGCTGTGTCACGTGCCGCATCATCACCGACCGCCGGGAATATTAAAACAGTCTCTGTATTCTAATATTCACCTTAGTACTGTATCCGAAACCCTGAGTCCACGGCTTCAGCTTTCGTCTCTGTGAAACCTTATAATATATTACAGCCGTATATATTTTAGCTTTCCCATCATCATTCATGGGTGACCTTACTGGTTACTCATTTCTACCGCACGCTGGGTACGTTTTAATTTTTGTTTAGAATACACTCGGGCTTCAATTCATATAATATGGATACAACATACAGTGACACACTTCTCTATTTATGGTTTGTATTGAATAGCAGCCGGCAGAAATGCTATAAAACGAATGATTAGGCTACTAGTTTTATGTCCCGATCCGCCAACGATCGACCTTTGGTCTTAAAATATAAATATAGTGATTACTGTTTTTAACGATGCCACAATGCATCCATATAAATATGGACATCTAAGTTGGGGCAAAGGCAAAGGATTTCTATGCCACGTGTATGGATAGCATTCACTGTTTCTGAATTCTCGGTCCATTTTGTCGCGCAATATCTATTTATAAGATCGCTTCCGGCGTAAGGGTTATTGACAGCACACTGTTCAATGGTCACAACGGCATTGTTCACTGTTCACGACACTTGAACGATTTGAGCGTAACGTTGCGTGCTTTTTGATATAAATCAAATAATCAATTTATTCCTGTTTATATTTTTCATTATCCACTGATGACCTGAATTATATTATTGACGCAGTGGGAAGTGATTTGTAAAGTATGTGCTGTGTCACGTAGTCACATGGCTGACACAATGGCTTCAATTCATATAATATGGATACAGCATACGTAGTACAGCCTACGATTTGGGCGTCAAAAACGCACTGTTTATTTCGCACTGTTAAAGGGCTGAATTTTCTGAATCCGTTCAAGCAATTCTGGAATTGCCATGAATGAGGACCTAATTTATATATGCATTTTATACACAATGGCTTCAATTCATATAATATGGATACAGCATACGTAGTACAGCCTACGATTTGGGCGTCAAAAACGCAGTGTTAATTTCGCATTGTTAAATAGTATGAAGAGGTGCTAATTAGCCCCAATATCACCTGAGAGAGCGTCAGCGACCTCAGGTGATATTGGGGCTAATTAGCTCCTCTTCATGATATATTTGTGACACATCAGCCCTCGATTAATCGAAGGGATCATGTGAGAGCCACGTCATGAAATATGCTTTGCAACAATATTTCTCGACTCTGCCACGTCATCACAACTCGTGATATTGCTCAAATATTGCTTACAGTGCAGCGTCATCGGTGTGTCATCATTGTCGACTGTCGCTGTCGCTGTCATGTCATGTCAATGTCATGACATGTCATCACAGTCTATCCTACCTCAGGCTGTTTTGTAACCGGCGCGTCAACGCACGGTGATCTGTACCGTCGCGTCAGCGAACGGCGAAGCGAACGGTGAGGATCTCTACGATGATCGTCTGTCATCAACGCAGTCGATCGTCTTTTCAATCACGAGTCACATTATAAAATACTAGCCAATCGGAAACTCAAAAAACAGATTTTCAAGATCGTTCGAGTTTTCAGTCGTCTGTCATAGTAAAAAAGATACTGCCAATCATTGCCTAGAAAGCTGGATTTCTAAGATCGATGCTTCGAACTTCGAAATTAACCCAAAGGGGAGTTCTGATGTAATTTCAAGTTCATTTCTTGTTTGCATCTTCCCGTGCACCTCCTGCTGTGACCCTGCTGCTGTGACCCTGCCTGCTATGAATATCTTTGCGCATAATGTTTCTGCGACTGACGTTAAGTGTGCATGCATCGATATGTGTATGCATGACTAAATTTTTGCTTACATGCAGGATCAGTGCTCGACCGCATGATGACCTTCAACTACTCGACTCCTTTCCGCTTGTGTTCATCTTCGACCGACTCCACGCTCAACGCTCGCCTACGAGATCCTCGCTGCATCCTCGCATACCATTTTAGTTTCATATGCACTTTCGTGTGTGTGCTCCTCATGTCACTGTACGTTTTCAGATGACTTGTGTATTTTCCCTAATTCCCCGATCCCCCCCGTCATATGCCCCTTGTGCCCCCTTGTGACACACTTGCCCAGTGTGTTTGTTGCTCAACTGGTGTGTTGCATTTTGTATGCACTCGCTTACGTGTGTGTATCGCATTCGTTTGTTTTCATCTTGTATGTTTTCGTTCCGACGTCTTGTGTGGGATCCGGGGGCTTTGGTTTTTCTCGCCCATCACCGCGTACCGCGGAGATCCCGGCCATGCTTTTGCCGTGTATGTTCTGTTTGCATAATGTATTTCTCTGACACGCATTAGAACATTTTTAGGCAGAGCACAGCACAGCATTCCGCAGGCGTTGTCGGCTTTGACCTAATTTCGGGTCAAAGTCGTCAATGCCACGTGTTCAGGGCTGGGTCACAGGGCATCGATTGGCATTTTCCCAATTTCGGAATATTTCATTTGAATATTGGGGCTGTATGGCCCCAATATTCTGAATATTGGTGCTGATCAGCACCAATATTCAATGAAATCTTCCGAACATTGGGAACACGTCAATGCACTTGACCAATCCAATTCTGAATACGTGGCCGCCTTACTTCCACATCAGCATTTCATCATTAATATAGCTCAGAATTGCTGCCTGCGTGGCACGTTTTCATTGGTCCAAACTCGATGTGTCATAAATATAGGGCTGAATTTTCTGAATCCGTTCAAGCAATCCTGGTATTGCCATGAATGAGGACCTAATTTATATATGCATTTTATACACAATGGCTTCAATTCATAGAATATTAATACAACATATGTAGTACGGCCTACGATCGATGGGCGTCAAAAACGCACTGTTAATTTCGCACTGTTAAAGGGCTGAATTTTTTCCCGATTTTTCAAAAGAGGGGGAATCTTCGATTTCATCTCCGATTTTTTCCCCAATATGCAAAATATTTCTAAAAATTATATACATTACACTGGGGCTTCAATTGATATAATATGCATACAGCATACATTGTGTCGTGTACAGCCTACGATACGATGGGCCTCAATATTTGCACTGTTAACGCGCTGAATTTCATCCATCCTTGCAAGGATTTCTGGGAATTGGCAGGATGAAGACCTAATTTATATAGGGGGTACGTGAACGTACAGGTGGGGAAAAAATAAATCTCTTATCCAAGGGAACATATCAATTCCTAGCACACACACTCATTTGAGCCAAATAGAAGAAATATGACAATGAGTGCATATGATCTTAATGTATGGTTGGTAATTGCGTAATTGCATGTCAATTTAGTTATTTGAAAACAACCTTAACCCTTCCCCCCGGCCCAACCTCTTCCCCGGCCCAACTCCCCCCACTCCCTCCTCAATCATAACGGAATTGAATTTCATCCATCCCCCCCTCCCCTCCCTCCTGCCCCCCCCTTCTTCCTCTCTGCCCCAAAAAAACACATACTTAACGCGACCTGGGCTTTATTCGTCTCGGTGCTATCTATCCGACCTCGTATCTTGGGGGACACCGGGCCGGGGTGGATCCGCCCCTCAGCATTCTCATGGTAAAGACTTCCCGTGTCACCTGACATAAATAACCTCTTCTGTGTCACCCCTCACTGCGAGTGTCACTTGCAGTCTGTCACGTGCTCTCCGACAGACAATCCGACACACAAAACCCTGAGTAATTGTGTTATCAAATTGTCTTAGCCGTTTCACCAGTTCCTGACTGTTTCCCGAGCTGTGAATATATATCTCACTATATATATATCACACTCTTCGTGAGGTTATCGGCCTGTTCCACGTATTTTCGTGAACGGTGCTTTGGCTATTTCCCGTATCTACACGTATCTACGCATCTACGCATCTTCGCCGCAACGTATCTTCAACGTGTCTCCGTTTCAACGTATCTACAACTGTCTCCACGTATCTACAACGTATCTATTTGCGGCCACGTATCTCTCGGACCTTTTCCGCACATCTTCACCAACGTTTTTCGGTTAATTTACCACCTCGTATCTTCTACCGGAATATCCAAGTACACTAGATATCAGAAACTCCCGTACTCGTGTGGATAAACTCTATAAGATGAATAAACCCTAAGCTAGATATACCCGGAACGGTCTCGGACGGTCTCGGTGTCTAGCCTACCTGTGGCACAGCGTGTGTCACAGTACGAACCTACAGATCAGTCAGTAGTCCAGTGTTGGTCCTAGGAATCTGTCATAGGGGCCTGACCGGGACTCCCAGTCAGGGCTGCCTATACAGATTTCAGCACACCACCCCAACACTGCGGGTGGTGACCGGCTAGGAGAGTCAGAAAATGTAAGGCTGTTAGTGTTAGGGCAGAAGCTAGGTGACAAGTCTAACTGCCAATCCAACTGTGCTATTCTGATACACAAATTGGAAACCTCTAGGTAGCACGTGAACAAAAGCATACGGGCAATTAAGGCACCGCTAAACAAGTGAAAAGAACCGTGCTAGCAAGTCAGTTTGAAGATTATAAAGGTGTCAAAGCAAAACATAAACCAGATTGAAGAAGTCTTTGAGGTCACAGGAGTTCTGCACACCACCATGTTGGTGTGCCTCCAGAGTGAGCAAGAAGTCAATCGACAGTACCAAAGTAGTCAGCGGTGGCCTCACGGAAGTCCATCCCATAGTAGGAAGTAAAGTAACCAGCTCCATAATAGTGCCCCGCATCAAGAGGACCGCTCTCATGTAAGGCCATGCCGTAGTAGAATGCCATGTCAATACCCAAATCCGCTTGAGCCAAATCCTGAAATGCTAAAAAGCTCAAAGTGTCGGAGGCTCAGGCGGCTGAAGCCGTGGCACATCGTCAGGCAATAGGAGACCCTGAGCCGTCATCACCGGATCAAGAAAATCATTCGTAGAGAAAAATGACGGAGCCTCCCAATCGAGATCACCACCAGGCGAAGGCATCTCCGTAGCCGACCGAGCGTCGGGCACGGCTGCCACTCCCACGATCGAGATGCAAAGAACGAGGGAAAGGAGGAAAGGAATGCCCCACGGACCAACCGTGGCAGGGAAGCCCCAGGGTGGCTTCCCACAACCGTAGGTCCTCTGCTCGCCCACGGGTGGCCCGGAAACATGATTGGCCGACGGAGGCGAGCCCCGCGGCTTCAGCCGGAAGCTGCCGGCGGCAAAGTCCTCGTAGTCGTCGGTGTCGTAGCCTGTCAGGTCAGACGGGTGGACAGCGGCGTGATTCACCGTCTGCACGAAGCCTCCGAACTCACCGTGCGTCGCCTCCGTGGTGGTCACCCGCGCCGATTGAATTGGCGCGGGCTGTACATCCTCTACCTGCGAAACAGGCATAGCAGGGGCCGGCACGGCGGATGCCGATGCCGCCGCACCACCTGCCGGAACCTGCCCCTCCGGTGTGATCCCCGCCGCAGCGGCAGGGCCACACACCAGAGCCGATGCATGCTCCTCAACCGCACTCCCAGGAACAAAGGATGCGTGAGTGTAATGTACCTGCTCTTGGGCGGCCTGAACCTCGGAGGTGAGGGCATCAAGCCGCCGCAAGATGTCCTCGTCGTCGGTCCCGCCAGAAGGCGGAGGCGGTACGCTGAATCCGTAGGCCGACACGTCGATGCCGCCAATCCCGCCCGCGGAAAGCACAGCGGGGGGACCATAAGCCGAAGCCGCACGGGCGAAGGCCTCCGGTCCATCATCCGCAGCCTCCTGGAAAACCTGCACAAGTGCCAGGGTGTGAAGACCCTCCGCATCCTCCTCCTCAATAGGAATGCAGAAGGCCGTTGCCGTGGCCGACGAATGCTGGCGCCCACCAAGAGGGCAGTCGCGGTACGCGTGATAGGCGTCCCCTTTGCCCGCCTTGCGGCAACGGTGGCAAAGGGGCTTGGCCTTCATGCTGTCCCTGTCGAACCCCACAGACGGTGCCGGGTGCACACCCACCCGATGGCCTCGCGGATGCTGCTTACCGCGCGGCTGCGGCTGCGGCTGCCGCTGAGCCGCGCCCGCACGATTGCCCTGCACAAGCGCCTTCAAGGCGGCGATCTCGTCGAGAAGGACCGCGTACTCAGAAGACGTGATAAGGGCGGAGGGCTTACCGCCCGCCCCCAGTGTCTGCTTCTCACGCACCGCCGCCCCATCATCCGACTGCGCCCAGGCCTGAAAGATGGCCACGACGAGCGCCTGGAGCGAGCGGAGAGTGACCCCGCTAAGGTCACCCGCAAGCGGGTACCGCACCTTCACCGCCGCGTAGAACACGGGGTCGAGGCGGTTGTAGAGGGACAACTTACGGGTCTCGTCGGTGGGCTGCCAGTCAGGAGCGCGGTTATCCCGCACCAGACGTTGCTCACGAGCCAAGATCGGCGGCGGGTCAACGCCTGCGGGATAACGAAGCGCCGCATGCTCCTGCTGGTGGCTCTCGCGAAGGACCGTCGGCACGCTCCCCTTGATGATGTCGATGAGGGCACGACGTCCATCTCGGTCAGCCGAAGAGTCCGTACCCCGAAGCCAGGTGTCGGCCACAGAGTTGCGCTCCACGACGAGGGCCAAGACGTCATAGAGCAGTCCATTAACCTTCTCGATAACCAAAGAGGTGGGGTCGTCGAGGTCAAAGGGGGTCAAGTCCAGCCCAGCGGACTCAAACTCGGTCCGAAGCTGCACCACCAACTCGGAGAGGCGGTCGGTGTCGTCGGTACCACGATAATGATGTTTCTTGGACCCAAGGATATCCTCGCGGATACCCTTGGCCCAAGCCCGATGTAGTCTCCCCTTGTAGACCACGTCGACCGCAGCGTGTTGGTCAACGAGATGCTTCCGCAACGCGACAGCCGCGTCGGAGTTGCTGGAAGGATTAGGGGGCACCACAGGCGGGGTGCTAGCGGTTGGGGTGTCCCGAACCGCATCTATAAGCCGTATAGAGGCGTCCAAGTCGGAGTCCTTCAATAGGCGTTTACGAGCTCGGGTAGATGTCGCCATACTTTTGAAAGCCAGAGAAAAGATGATGCGCGGTAGCACGTTTGGGTGTTGTGGCGGAAATGGAGGGATGACGTAACGGCAGAACGTGCGGAGCGGCGAAAAGAGCGTGGGGCACTTGCAAATGTCGATGTGGTCGAAGGCGTCCGGAGCACCAGCCCAAAATACGTAAACCAGCGGGATCAGGGCAGGTAAAACAACGTAAATGAACATTGCCACAACCGAGCAATAGCAACGCGCGGTGCCCATGACTCGCAGCCGCAAAATGCGTCTACCGTAAAATCATGTCCAAATCCTAGTCGCACCCAAACGCGCAAGTGCGCACCACCTCTTCAAGCGGCTGCTTAGCCAATCATGGCCAAGATAGCAAGTGGAATGAAAACGTGGATGGGGCCACGACCTTCCGGAATATCCAAGTACACTAGATATCAGAAACTCCCGTACTCGTGTGGATAAACTCTATAAGATGAATAAACCCTAAGCTAGATATACCCGGAACGGTCTCGGACGGTCTCGGTGTCTAGCCTACCTGTGGCACAGCGTGTGTCACAGTACGAACCTACAGATCAGTCAGTAGTCCAGTGTTGGTCCTAGGAATCTGTCATAGGGGCCTGACCGGGACTCCCAGTCAGGGCTGCCTATACAGATTTCGTATCTTCGTATCTACGTATCTTCAACGCATCTATATTTCAACGTTTGCTTCAACGTGTCTCTTCACGTATCTATTCGCGGCCACGTATCTCCCGGATCTCTTCCGCGCATCTTCGCTCATCTACGTTTTCCCTTTGAGTTCTCTTTCGTGTCCACTTCTTTATCAACGCATCTACTTTGTCAACACGATTTTACTTTACGCTCTGGCTGGCAGCACTTATCCTGCAGCAAAATTGGCTTATCTCACGAAGTTTTTGACCTGACCGGCGTTTTCCCCGCGAAATTTGACCCATTATTGGTTTTTTCATCATTGGAAATGGTTAATTTTACAGAAATTTAAGTTGTCGCCACAAACCCAAACCTCTTCCCCTTCAGATTTTACAGTTTCAGTGGTCATGGCTTCTTTGCGTCAGCGTGCCCGCATGGTAGCGTTGCATTCTACGTTGAACTTACTTCGACAACGACATTTTACCTCTGGCAACGCTCTGGTGGTGTCTGGTGGTGCTTGCGCACCAGACATCAACCTCGACGCCAACATTTCCGTCGTCGACGACGAACTCTCTTACTTCCACGACTTCATCTCTCCGCTTCCCTCGCCTTCGCCTTACACGCCCCCTAGTCACCATCTGGTGGTGTCTGGTGGTGCTATCGCACTCACTTCGCCCTTCGCCATCGTCCCTTTTGGGTTTCTTCCCATGCACTCAATCACGTCCCCTCTCCGCATTTTTCACTTTCCACCTCCCTACCCCCTCTCCATCGACGCATTCGCTATGGTGGTGCCTGGCCGCTTTTGGCTCTTGTACCGTACAGGGATTGGTTGACCGTCACCTTGGTGGCACTCGACACCCTCCACCATCGAGGGCACCACCGCCACCAAGAATTAGAACAGACATCGGCAGTTTTGTGTTATGACCTAGCAAGCCTAGACATGCAGTTGTTGCTTAGCCATCGCCCACGCGGGGATCCGCCACTAGATGGACTGAAAAAGGTCCCATTGGGCCGAGTAACATTTGTGTACTAGCTAGGACCTAGGGTGAATTGCTACATCCTGCCTGTGACCTCACACCTTCGGGGTGAGGTGGTGTCATGAAGGGGGTGACTTTGTGTCACTGACAGTCAACACCCTTTCTGTGTCACCCCTCACTGCGAGTGTCACTTGCAATCTGTCACGTGCTCTCCGACAAACAATCCGACACACACAAAACCCTGAGTAATTGTGTTATCAAATTGTCTTAGCCGTTTTGCCCGTTCCTGACTGTTTCCTGAAGCTGTGAATATATATCTTAACTATATATATATATATATATCACACTCTTCGTGAAAGGTGGCGAACCGTGGCGATGTCATCGTTATCGTTTGGTCGTCGTCAGATCGAAATTTCGTTGGTGTCGCCCGTTGAGATTCGATCTTTGATTAGGTATTTAAGCAATTTGCCCGGGTTCGTTCGTATAAAGAGCAGGGGTTTCTACCGTGTAAACGTGACGCTCAGTCTCACACTTGACACTATCCTTCAAACCTCTGATCCTTATGATTTGGAACCGGACCAAATTACCTTACTTACTACCTCTGACCTTTATAGTCTTGGCATGAAGTAAATACCTCTGACCTTTGTCGTCTTGGCATGAAGTAAATACCTTTGACCTTTATAGTCTTGGCATGAAGTAAATTACCTTACCTTACTTTACCTTAGTCAATCAGCAGCAGCAGCAGCAGCAGCAGCAGCAGCAATAGCAAAGCTCGAATCCCAACGGGCGACGCAGTCGATTTTTCGATCTCACGATCGCCAGACGCTAACGATGACAGTGCCACTGCATTCGCGTATACTTACCGCGACGCCACCCACGCGTTATGGCATGGCATGCTGGGAAGTAAAAAGCGAAACACTGTCGCGCACATGATCCTGCGGTCAAATGATGTAATGACGATATCCATGTTAACATCGCATGGCCGACGCGATGTTCGTAAATCGAAATTACCGGATGGAACCTCGGCTGCCACGACTGCACTAAAATGTAACGCCCGACAAAAATAAATACGAGCATCGCGGCGCGCCACGTCGGACGGAATGGTAATTAATCGTGTTGTCCAAAAAGATCGACGCCGAGTGGAGATCGCATATTTGTGATCGACAGCGCCTAGACCTCTGACCTTTATCGTCTTGGCATCAAGTGAATTACCTTACCTTACCTTACCCTTACCTTACTTACCTTACCTTACTTACCTTAGTCAATCAGCAGCAGCAGCAGCAGCAGCAAAGCTCGAATCCCAACGGGCGATACAGTCGAATGTTCCATCTCACGATCGCCAGACGCTAACGATGACAGTGCCACAACAGTCGCGTGTATGTACCACGACGCCACCCACGCGTTATGGCATGGCATGTTGGGAAGCAAAAAGCGAAGCACTGGCGCGCACATGATCCTGCGGTCATATGATATAATGGCGATATCCATGTTAACATCGCATGGTAATTAATCGTGATGTCCAAAAAGATCGACGCCTAGTGGAGATCGCATATTTGTGATCGACAGCGCCTAGTACTTAATCAGCAGCAGCAGCAGCAGCAGCAGCAGTAGCAGCAACAGCAGCAAATCGCAACGGGCGACACAGACGGACTTCCGATCTCACGATCGCCAAACGCTAACGATGACAGTGCCACTACCGCAGTCGCGTACATTTATCGCGACGCCACCCTCGCGTTATGGCATGGCATGTTGGGATGCAAAAAGCGAAGGATTGTCGCGCACATGATCCTACGGTCAGATGGCCTAGTGGAGATCTCCTTTTGAGATCGATCCGCCTAGTATCGAATATGATCTTTGTGTTTTTCTCCACCTCGTTTTCTCGTGTCACGTCGGCGTGGCGTCGCGTCGCGTCACGAGTCGCAACACCCCCGCAAGCCGGGTAAAATCCAAGCCAAGG
>LGRX02027133.1:0-81071 GCA_001247695.2 Cymbomonas tetramitiformis
TCTAGATGTCACCCTGCTGAAAAGCGGGCTGAGCCCCTTTGTGGGCGCGCTATAGCAGAGGGAGTAGCCCCTGGTGTTTTCACTAGCCTGCTTTGCAGGGATACCGCACTCTCAGGACTTTGTCCCCTTTGCTAGCGTAAATGTTTTATTATTATTATTAATATGGACCAACATAGCGGAATTTTGGGGTTGGTTGCAGAATTTTCGGGCGCGTGCAGAATTTCCCGGGAAATGATCCGAATCCTTAGAGAGATCATTTCAGTTCTTGTTCTGTCATATTTTCTCAAGAAATTCTACACACCCGACCATCGCCATCGGAAATTTGTCGCCAGTGTGGCGACAAATTTCCGCCTGCTTCTTCTACAAAAATATGAAGGAAAAAAATAGCAATCTACATCTACATCTATAGACAAATAACCCATGGCGACAAATTTCATATTTCTATAGAAGAAGCAGGTAGGGTTTTGTCACCATGGGCCAAACCCTAAATTGCCCATGGCGACAAAAACCCACCTGCTTCTTCTACGTATAGAAATATGAAATTTGTCACTATGGGTTATTTGTCTGTAGATGTGGACGTAGCTGGCGAAAATTTTCATATTTATATAGAAGAAGCAAGTGGGCTTTTGTCGCCGTGGGTCATTTCTCATTTGCCTGTATGAAGACATAAACCCACCTACTGAGTTCTGACCAGGCAGCCCTGGCAGGCAGGCCCTTGAGTCAGAGGTTCCAGACTGAGATCGTGACTAGGGTACGTGCACGGGTACAGTAGTTCGTGTGACCGTTCCGGGTTTAGGTTTAGGTTATTAAGTCATCACTTCTCTTAATTCAGTTTAAGTGGTTATCCATTTAACACCGTAAGGGCGAATTCGTTTTTAGCAGTATGGGATCGGTATGAGGGCGGAAACATGCATAACTGCCACGGTAGTCAACTATTGGATTTTTATGAAGTATTGGTGTCCATATCGGGGACTTGGGCGAAGTCCCGCTCAACCCTTCAATGCCCACCAAACTTGGTTTATCGAGTGGGGGACTTTGTGGAAAGTGCAGGGGTGTTTTGCGTCCAGGTGGCAAAAGCGTGCTCTATTGAGAGTGCTCTAAAGCAAAGCTGGCAATTCAGATTCAGTTCAGAAATTCAGAGTTCAGATCGTAATTCAGTTCAGTTCAGTTCATATCGTAATTCAGACAAATTCAGACAAAAATGCGATTCAAGCACATTTGAGCAAGGCTCCTAATCGGTTTGCTGAAATCTGTATAGGCAGCCCTGACCGGGAGTCCCGGTGCAGGCCCCTATGACAGATTCCTAGGTAGCCAACACTGGACCGTGACTGATCCGTAAATCTGTGCTGTGACACACCGAGTGTCACAGGTAGCTAGACTCGAGACCGTTCCGACTCCGTGACCGTTCCGGGTATATCTAGCTTAGGGTTTATTTCTTATACGAATTTATCTATATTGGTTCTATCTAACGCTGCACCCACTCGAGTTCTCGTATCGTGCCTGGACGAGTTTCTTTTAGAATACCATTATGTTAGGGCTGATATGCGAGCCCACAAATATTGTACAATATCAAATAAACATTGTGCTGTTGAACGGCACACACAAGTGTAATAGTATAGCGGGTTGTGAGTGCAGTCTCTGTATGAAGAACTGCTTGAAGCCCAACGCTTCCTCATCTTATACCATATGTCTCCTATCATCATAGATAGTACCGCCATTGGGTTGTGAACCCGAGACATAGGTTGAACGACCAGCATGGTGATAACGAATAGTTCGTTCATGCTGTGCATGCGTGTTCCGCACATGCTTAAAGCAAAGATGGTTCTTGTTTGTACTTCAAGATGTATCTTGCTTGTCATCTTCGAGTTCGACGTACGAACTCTCGATGACAGGGTCATTCAAGTCTTTCCTTGAATAATGACAGATGATGTGACATTATCATCTGACGACAGGTACAGTCATGGTCGACCGTACTTACGACTGTCATAATAATATATGACGCGACCGACTGTCATAATAATATATGACGCGACCGACTGTCATAATAATATATGACACGACCGACATGACATGACATGACATGACATGACATGGTATGACATGTCTGACAGGTATGACACGTATGACATGTATGACACATATATGTCATCGGTCATGACCCTGACAGATCTCCCCTCTTAAAGGAGTTGTGACCTCACAACGGGCATACCTTTGTATATGTCTACGATGTCTTTGTTGTTGTCGCTTCTTGCTGGTACCAGTCTTCTTACACCGATTTGAGGCGTCCCTCATGGTGTTTTTAGGTTATTGGGGGGAACTGAGTCCACTTTAGTCCCTCACCTTACAGTTCTCAGGATGTAGCCCACCTTTGAAGGTTCAATGAATTGCGTTTCGTGATGCAGATTGACGCTGGATTACTGATTGATCCACACGTATCGTGCGTCAGAGTGACGATTCAAAGCATCCGAAGTCTACGTTGCGAATTATTCGCGCTAGCCGTCGACGCTTTTGCGAACGATGATCCCACGATTTATAATCGAACGATTCTCGGCCTGGTATAGTGCACCCAACCCTTCCTCCCCTCCTTAAGCTACTTTGGAGGATCATAGGTAGCGATGGGGAGCCCGATTTTGGGGCTTGTTTTTAATGCAAACGGAGAAGGCCCTGCTTACGAGATATCGGAGGGTCTTTATAAGTCCACTTTAAATCCTCACCCGTCTGCCAAACTCCTGATATGGTCCAGTACGCACGCTTTGACGAACATCTATCGCGATGAGTGAGAATGGATTCGCCACGTACTAATGTGAAATTTCTTTAGTTATGTTTGTCAAGGACAACTTAGGATCACAACTCCGTCTACCTCAGTCCCGTTCCCGGTAGCTTCGGATGACTGGCCAAGAATCCGATGACAAACCACGGCTTTGGCAAAGGTAGCATATAGCAGTTTCTCACAGATATTGGTACCCGCACATGCGTATCTGTGTAAGGGTATGATTTATACAAGGCTCACTACACCTTAGCAAGGAAGGATCAATTCCTGCTCCTGTCATATCAATTTGATGCAGGGTAAAAATGTTAGGGATATAACCCTGCAGTTCTCGGGTTGCAGCCCATTGCACCGAAGGTGCATCGCAGTCTTTGGGATGCAGCCCTGCAGTCCTTGGGATGCAGCCCTGATATATATGTGACCGATGGACGAAAACCTCTTGGGTACATGTTTCCACGGCCTGATTATTATTTGGTCGGCAATTTATTGGCAAAAGTCATCGGCTATCAGCTTTTGACTCAGAAGCCACAATGTTATAGAAGCTGCGACGACCTATTGAGCATATGCGGCAGTTATGCCTTCAGCATACGTAGACAATATGATTATGTGGAACTTATAATCCCACTTAAGTTGCATCATGATAAATTTATCCAGGTGTTAACAAGTGTTCAGGATTTGATAAGGGGTACCGGAATATCCTAGCACACCAGATATTAGATAGTCCCGTACTCTTGTGGATAAACTGTATAAGATAAATAAACCCTAAGCTAGATATACCCGGAACGGTCTCGGACGGTCTCGGAGTCTAGCCTACCTGTGACACAGCGTGTGTCACGGTACGAACCTACAGATCAGTCAGCAGTCCAGTGTTGGTCCTAGGGATCTGTCATAGGGGCCTGACCGGGACTCCCAGTCAGGGCTGCCTATACAGATTTCAGCACACCACCCCAACACTGTGGGTGGTGACTGGCTAGGAGAGTCAGAAAATGTAAGGCTGTTAGTGTTAGGGCAGGAGCTAGGTGACAAGTCTAACTGCCAATCCAACTGTGCTATTCTGATACACAAATTGGAAACCTCTAGGTAGCACGTGAACAAAAGCATACGGGCAATTAAGGCACCGCTAAACAAGTGAAAGGAACCGTGCTAGCAAGTCAGTTTGAAGATTGTAAAGTAGTCAAAGCAAAACATAAACCAGATTGAAGAAGTCTTTGAGGTCACAGGAGTTCTGCACACCACCATGTTGGTGTGCCTCCAGAGTGAGCAAGAAGTCAATCGACAGTACCAAAGTAGTTAGCGGTGGCCTCACGGAAGTCCATCCCATAATAGGAAGTAAAGTAGCCAGCTCCATAATAGTACTCCGCATCAAGAGGACCACTCTCATGTAAGGCCATGCCGTAATAAAATGCCATGCCGAAACCCAAATCCGCTTGAGCTAAATCCCGAAATGCTAAAAAGCTCAGGCTGTCAGGAGGCTCGGGCGGCTGAAGCTGTGGCACATCGTCAGTCAACAAGAGACCCTGAGCCGGCATCACCGAGTCAACAAAATCATTCGTAGAGCAAAATGACGGAGCTTGCCAATCGAGATCACCACCAGGCGAAGGCACCTCCGTAGCCGGTGCACATGCCGACACAGCAGAAGCTGTGGATGCCGAAACAGCTACACCTGCAAAAGAAATGCAGAAGAGGGAAAGCATGGCGAGAGCGCCGATTGCCGGCGTGCCAAAGCCGAAAGGCGGCACACCGCACCCGATAGCACCGGACGGAGCTCGCGGCTTCACCGCGAAAGTACCGTCGGCGTAATCCTCGTAGTCGTCCGTGTCATAGCCTGTCAGGTCAGACGGGTGGACGGCGGCGTGATTCACCGTCTGCACGAAGCCTCCGAACTCACCGCATGTCGCCTCCCGTGGTGGTCACCCGCGCCGATTGAGTTGGCGCGGGCTGTACATCCTTCACCTGCGAAACAGGCATAGCAGGGGCCGGCACGGCGGACGCCGATGCCGCCGCACCACCTGCCGGAACCTGCCCCTCCGGTGTGATCCCCGCCGCAGCGGCAGGGCCACACACCAGAGCCGATGCATGCTCCTCAACCGCACTCCCAGGAACAAAGGACGCGTGGGTGTAATGTACCTTTTCTTGGGCGGCCTGAACCTCAGAGGTGAGGGCATCAAGCCGCCGCAAGATGTCCTCGTCGTCGGTCCCGCCAGAAGGCGGAGGCGGCACGCTGAAGCCGTAGGCCGACACGTCGATGCCGCCAACCCCGCCCGCGGAAAGCACAGCGGGAGGACCGTAAGCCGACGCCGCACGGGCAAAGGCCTCCGGACCATCATCCGCAGCCTCCTGGAAGACCTGCACAAGTGCCAGGGTGTGGAGACCCTCCGCATCCTCCTCCTCAATAGGAATGCAGAAGGCCGCTGCCGTGGCCGACGAATGCTGGCGCCCACCAAGAGGGCAGTCGCGGTACGCGTGATAGGCGTCCCCCTTGCCCGCCTTGCGGCAACGGTGGCAAAGGGGCTTGGCCTTCATGCTGTCCCTGTCAAACCCCACAGACGGTGCCGGGTGCACACCCACCCGATGGCCTCGCGGATGCTGCTTACCGCGCGGCTGCGGCTGCGGCTGTCGCTGAACCGCGCCCGTGCGATTGCCTTGCACGAGCGCCTTCAAGGCGGCGATCTCGTCGAGCAGAACGGCGTACTCAGACGACGTGATAAGCGCAGAGGGCTTACCGCCCGCCCCCAGTGTCTGCTTCTCACGCACTGCCGCCCCATCGTCCGACTGCGCCCAGGCCTGAAAGATGGCCACGACGAGCGCCTGGAGCGAGCGGAGAGTCACCCCGCCGAGGTCACCCGCAAGCGGGTACCGCACCTTCACCGCAGCGTAGAAGATCGGGTCGAGGCGGTTGTAGAGCGACAACTTGCGGGTCTCGTCGGTTGGCTGCCAGTCAGGAGCGCGGTTATCCCGCACCAGACGCTGCTCACGAGCCAAGATAGGCTGCGGGTCAACGCCTGCGGGATAACGTAACGCCGCGTGCTCCTGCCGGTGGCTCTCACGTAGGGCCGTCGGCACGCTGCCCTTGATGATGTCGATGAGAGCCCGACGCCCATCTCGGTCAGCCGAAGAGTCCGTACCCCGAAGCCAGGTGTCGGCCACAGAGTTCCGCTCCACGACGAGGGCCAAGACGTCATAGAGGAGCCCATTCACCTTCTCGATAACCAGAGAGGTGGGGTCGTCGAGGTCAAAGGGAGCCAAGTCCAACCCAGCGGACTCAAACTCGGTCCGAAGCTGCACCACCAACTCGGAGAGGCGGTCGGTGTCGTCGGTACCACGATAATGATGTTTCTTGGAACCAAGGATATCCTCGCGGATACCCTTGGCCCAAGCCCGATGCAACCTCCCCTTGTAGACCACGTCAACAGCGGCGTGCTGGTCAACAAGAGATGCTTCCGCAACGCGACAGCGGTGTCGGAGTTGCTGGAAGGATTAGGGGGCACCACAGGCGGGGTGCTAGCGGTTGGGGTGTCCCGAACCGCATCTATAAGCCGAATAGAGGCGTCCAAGTCGGAGTCCCTCAATAGGCGCTTGCGAGCTCGTGTAGATGTCGCCATACTTCTGAAAGCCAGAGAAAAGATGATGCGCGGAAGCACGTTCGGGTGTTGTGGCGGAAATGGAGGGAAGACGCAACGGCAGAACGTGCGGAGCGGCGTAAAGAGTGTGCGGCACTTGCAAATGTCGATGTGGTCGATACATTTTGAATACCTGGCTTTCTATATTGGGCGAGGCAGAACCATCATATATTGACACAAGCTTGCTTCCACCAGTTCAGATTAGATTGTACTTGCATGGACCTGAAGTATTAGGAGCTTATGTCGAAAACAGTGCACCCGGAACGGAACTCACGCCAAAAGCCCAAGAAGCTTTAATATCATAAGGAAAATTTTCATTAACTGACCTTTACTTCACCGTAGAAACGATTACTTTCAGTTCAGGTGTCTACGATGCAGCCGATGAATCAAAATTGCGTGACGGTTTCCTCGAAATTCCGTATAAGAACTATTTTTCATTTTTTGAAGGTTCTAATACCATGGACAAATCCACAAGATTTTCGTTGAGTTCACAATGTATCGATAGCATATATGCAGTTCAACGTCCAGGGGACGTTATCGGGGCAAGCCTAAAGGACTTATCAAACTGGATAACACATGTGGTACAACTTACTTGCCGGCTTATTTTAGGTTTTCTGCCGGTCAGTTGAAAGATCTACAATTTAACTTGAATAATTTGTTCGTTCCTAACTATAGAGTCGACCCCCTTGCAGCATTCAATCTGCTCACTATCGGTAAAGCTGACAACTATGGCACGCTATCGGGTTGTAAGATTAATAGTTACGAAGATTGATTGAACAATCAGTTTATCCCAATGGTACGTTTGAACCTCCCGTCAGAAATGGGCGTCCGCAGCCTTACTGGCTTGGATTCACGGGGATTGTACAGTTCCTTCTATTTCCAAACAAACTTTGAAGCAGGGATTGACGGAGACCCATTACAAGAGCCGGTTGACCTCCGAGCAGGCGGTAACGAGGTAACGATTATTTGCGAAACGACGGCCGTTCTTCGTATTGGTCAAAACCGTGTCATCGAAACTGTATTTTAAAACGCGGTTAATAGTATACAAATATGGCACAGCAACCTGGATTGGTTGGCCACTTTTCGATGAACCGTCCAGGCGTGCCACCCCGCCCGGAGCGGGCCGCGGGGCAGAAAAACGGTTGTTAGAAAATTAGTTCCAGTGATTCTTTGTGGGATATTTTTCAAATATCTTGCGACAGCTACGACCAGCGACACACATGAAGAGGAAGGGAAGGCAGGTGCGCGAAAGGTACGGGCCCACGCTGTCGAATTTCCGCCGGCAAGGGGCACTTTTCCTGCAGTGCAGAAGCGAAAGCACCCCGAAATTCACTCGAAAACTCACATAAACAGAAAAAACAGAGCTGGAATTCACTTTTTTTGCGCACCCAGAAAAAAACGAAAAGTTCGGGAATTATTTCCAGACGAAATACGTGAAAATAAGGAGACCCGGAAGAAGCTAGAGCGGTCACGGAAGATGCAGAACGTCCAGCACAACAGGCAGCAGCGTGGGATGGCACCACCAGGCGCGGAAGGGGGGAGTCGAGAGACGGAGGACAGGAGGGTCATGCTCGAAATTCACAAAGAGTTTATGGCAATGAAACCAGCCACGTTGACGTCATTCACCGACGGGGCGAAGCTAACGTTGCCAATGAGCGAAGAGTTTGACGAGCAGCGTAATCTAACTGTGAAGCTTGAACAGGCACGGGACCCGACGAACACCAAGTCCAAGTAAGGCCCTCGAGAACTTTTATTCCGAAGAATTGAAGGACGTGCGGCTGTCGTACACCAAGTGGGCGAAGGGGTACCCACTGGAAACGCCGCATGGGACACTGGACGAGGCGGGCCACATTCGTTACAGCCTCCTTAAAAACTGCACCACGATAGACGGCAAGAACCTCGACGAGAATGGATTTTTGGTTAACGACTTCCACATTACGGTTGGGCCTATGCGGGTGCCACCCCAGCAAGCGGTCGAGTTTCTGGGTCACATGGAGGCAGTCCTTCGAGGCCTTCATCGAGAGCACCAAGACAGACACATGATCTCCAGACAGTCGCCTCCGAGGCCGCGCTTTCATCAAGGGAGGGTGGCGGCGCTCGACATAAAGTTCACCAAAACTGAGTACGCCACCACGGTTCTAGCGACCACCCTCCCTCTCCTCCCGGTGAACTGCTACCCGATAGGGGGAGACCTCTTCACGCAGGATGAACCAGTTTTTCCGCGGGTACGCATCTATGACGTCGCGACGAGAGGTGGGTCGGAGAGTAGAATGCTTCACGTATTGAGTGACGAACTGAAAGGTAAAAGCATCACCGACCTGGAAGAGAGCCTGCTTGAGGTGGAGGGTCTGGAATCGGCTCAAAAAGGACACCGGCTTCAGCAGCGAGTAGCTTCCATCGCGGCAAACTGGCTGAAGTTGGTGGCCGTTTCCGAGGAGGCCGCACAGAAAATCGAGACCGGCACGGTACGTATACCTGGAATCAACGACTACGAGGTGCAACGGGTGGCCCTCATCAAGGACGTCGACAAACTGGCGGAGACCGAAGTGGTGGTGGTGGACACGGGCTCAGTCATCGACCCCGAGTTCGACACAGAGGCGTTGGTAAGAGCGGTGGACGACGTGTTCGAGACTGCGTTGGGTGAAAACGAGCATCTACTACCTCACCTAGCAGTGCCATCATACCCGGCTACGGACAAGAAGGACGTGGCCTCTTTTGCGCGACTTCGGCAGCTGTACAAAGGAAGGCTCTTTTATTTCATCGCCAGTGAGGAAGCCTATAGGTGGCTGACATCGCAGGAGGGGTCACAAGCGAAAGTTACCGTTGACCATAAAGGTATGTATTTCTACTTGAGGCCATCCGACTACTCGCGCAACGGCAAGCGTGGACGTGGGCGTCAGCAGCGACCTGTGGGCATCACGCGTGACGACACGGTAGTACAAGCACTCGAAGCAAAACTGGGCACCTTCGCCGAGGCAGTCAAGGCGGCGACCGCCAGCCGTGGAGGTGAACTTGGGGGCGACACCGAGAGCGCCATACAGGATCTTGGGCGTCAAGTCAACGTCCTCAGCGACAAGGTTGAAAAGGGCTTCGCGGACACGGTCGACAACGTGAAGAAGGTGAACGCGTCAGTCGACAACGTGGACAAAGGGGTCACCAAGATCATCGACCTCACTGGCAACGTGCTCAAACGACAAGACGCACATCTTGAGCTGGCGGAGAATCAGAACAAGGTGGCCACGGCTATGCTTCAGAACTTGATCAAGCTCAACAAGAGCGCGGGAACTCCGACCCCGATCCCGCCATCCACTGGCACTGGAAGGCGTAAGAGGGGTGCGACGGGAACTCCTGCATCTGACACGGGCGCTGACACGGACACCGATATGGACACGGTGAGCAGCCAAATCGAGAACCTCAAAAGACTTAGAAAGGTGAGTAAAACAAAGCACCCCACTCAAAAAATCAACTGTCTGAAAGAGGGGGAACCAACGGGAGAAAAACGGGCGCTGAGTAGCGGGGTTGAGGTGGAATACATCAGGAAAGCGAGACAAAGAAGGCAGGAAGGGGCGAAAAGAAGTGAAAACAGATCAGAGGCTAAGCAACTGAAGAAAAGAGAGTGCTGGAAGCAGCACGAGAAGGGGAGAGCGGAGAATCAGCACGAGCCCTCTCCATCATCCTTGCGAGTATTTTCCAGCAGTACGGCGATCGACTGGAACCATATGTCTGAAAGTAGTGTGAAAAATGGTCAGTACGGGGCTCATCCTAAACGGGTGGAAGTATGTACACAACAGAGCAATCTAAAAATATGTATTATGTGCATCACCCGTAACTGCCTGATATTTTGTGAAGGGAAAGAAAATCATAAGGTGAAAAGGGTGAGCATCCTGACACATCCTGTATGCACAAGTAGGGGGGAGAAGGGGAACATCCCAAGGGCACCAACACACGTTGGCATGGTCCACACACAGCCACAAGGGTGTGCCACTTGCTATATGAAAATATACAGCATACCCACCCCAAACATCAATCTCAGCACCAACTGGAAACATCCTGACTGGATAACATACTCCATACACATAGGCCAACAGGAAAATAGAGGTCAAAATGATACCCAGTGTAAAAGAAATAAGAAACTCAGTATGTATAAAACTATACCAGCCCCTGAGATAGTAGCTCAACTAGTTGAGTATTTGACAGAGGTGTATGAAGCTTGTTCACAACAGGCTCAGTGGCGAGATAACACACAAGCAAGCAGTGAACAACAAAAGGCAAGTAGGTGCAAATATTTCCAGAGGGCTGATAAGTACACAGAGGCTTGTCACACACACATAAATTGGCAACACATGGTTCACAGGGACTACAGCAATAAAACAAACTGCTCGGCTGCACACGAGAAAATAAGAAGAAACCCTAACTCAAAGGGGACATACCTACAGAAAAAGGGGGGAATATGGGCACATGACGGCAAAACTGGACTAAATTTTTTTGCACAATGCCTACAAATGGTGAAACGAGAAGGTGAGGTGGAAATGAGCATGAACGGACGACATTGGGCATTTAGCGAATTGCTCCAGGAGCTCTACGTTAAAATAAGAACTTTTGCAAAAACAACCAAAATGGACAGATATTTTGAGGGGACACTCAAAGGATGTATACAAACAAGTATTGACGAAAACAGAGCTCAGAAATGCAGTAAGGAGGCTATGAGAGGGTTTCAGTTGTACGTAACGCGTAACAAGGGGGGCAATACGGAAGGAGAAACACATAAGCAAAGGAGGTGCACAGATAATAATGGCCATGGAAATGACATGCAAGGCACACTAAAGAATAGGGAGCCGATTGAAGCAAACTGCACCGCAATATACGAAAATAAGAGAGGAAACCCTAACCCGGAGGGGACATACCTACAGGAAAAGGGGGGAAAAGGGGCACATGGCGGCAAAATTGGGCTAAAATATTTTGCACAGTGCCTACAAATGATGAAACGAGGAGGCGAGATGAAAACACGCATGAACGAACGACATTGGGCATTTAGCGAATTGCTCCAGGAGCTCTACGTTAAAATACGAACTTTTGTAAAAGTGACCCAAATGGACAGATATTTTAATGGGACACCTAAAGGAAGTGCACAAACAAGTATTGAGGAAAACGGAGCTCAGAAATGCAGTAAGGAGGCTATGAGAGGGCTGCAGTCGTACGTAACGCGTAACACAGGGGGCAATAAGGAAGGAGGAACATGTGAACAAAGGGGGCGCACAGAGAATAATGGACATGAAAATGACCCACAAGGTACACAGAAGAATGAGGAGTCGATTGGAATGACTTACACGGCAATATACGGGAGAATGAGAGGAAACCCTAACCCGGAGGGGATATACCTACAGGAAAAGGGAGGAACAGGGGCACATGACGGCAAAATTGGACAGAAATATTTTACACAATACCTACAAATGGTGAAACAAAGAGGTGGGATAAAAATAAGCGTGAACGGACGACAATGGGCATTTAGCGAATTGCTCCAGAAGCTCTACGTTAAAAAACGAACTTTCGCAAAAACGACCCAAATGGACAAATATTTTGAAGGGACATACACTTAAAAGGCATGCACAACTAAATATTGAGGAAAACGGAGCCCAAAACTGCAGTAAGGTGGGAGTGAGGAGGCTGAAAGCGTATGTAACGCGTAACGAGGAAAACGATACGGAACGAGAAACACAAAAACAAATGAGGTGTATGGGGAATAATTACCACTATAACAACTCACGAGACACACTGAAAAGTGAGAAGCCGATTAAAACAAGCTGCGAGGCTATATGCGAGAAAACGAGAAGAAACCCTAACCCTGAGAAGGTGTACCTACAGGATGAAAGGGGAATGGAAGCACATAAAGGCAAAACCGGACAATTTTTTTTGCACAATACTTGCAAATAGCGAGATGCAGAAGGGGCATGAAAATGAGTGCGGACGGACGACATTGGACATTAAGCGAATTGTGCTGGATGCAATTCGAAAGAAAACAAAGTTTTTCAAAAATGGACCTCGGAGCGAAACATTCGCAGGGGGGACCCAAGGGGGGTACACAGAAATATAGGGAAAGGGGCGAGGCTAGAAAATGCAGTAAGGAGAGCAAAGGAGGGCCACACACAAGTGTAACGCGTAACAAGGAAAATGACACGAAGGGCAGAGCGCGTGAAAAGTGGCGTAACGAGCGAAATGCAAACAATTCACGGGGGGAAAGTTGGCAAAAGACGGACCGTACCCACGATAAAGTTGCGATGAATAAAGTAATACTCGTAATTTGCGTTATGACCACGGTCCTGACAAGAGGTAACATGAGAGGACGAAAAAGACTGGGCCAAAAGCCAATACAAAATACACAGACAACGGATTGCAAGGAGGCTGGCAAGAGGACGGAGGCAGCAGGGCGAAATGAGGCACCGGCAAGGAAACGTGCTGAGCGTGATACACAGACGAAGAGCATGGCGACAGCAGAGACAACCCTACAGAGAGCTGAAATAAGTGAGGGTGGGGAAGGGTTGCCAAGAAGGAAGGATAATAGAAACCATGAAACAATACCGCAAAGACCCACAAGGGGCCCCAGGTGGCTCGTCACAGAGGAAGAGGGGGAACAAAGAGAGAGCTTCAGAAGGAGCTTCACATATTACCTGAGAGCGAACCGAAGGGAGCATGCATATGCATACAAACGAGGAAGGAGATACTGGAGGGAACACGAGATGGGGAAAACATGCAGGTGGGTACAACGCACCAAATATGACAGGCCACAACTGGTGAGAAGCAGGCAGGCGGTGAGGCAGGAGACAGAGGAAAAAAACCAAGATACGTGGATGCGAAGACACGGAGAGGTGCGCCGCATGACAGGCGAGATGCGCCGCATAGCAAAGATGGAAGGGGCCCAACTGATGGCTATGCACGTGACACTAGATGCGCTAAGCATGCTGGTTGAACAAACGCAGAAGGCACAACAAGTAATAAAAACCCCACAACAAAAAGCTACACAACGGCACCCTAATGAATTGGTACATACCATTGGAGAGGGCACGGCAGTAACACACGAGGAAACCCTTGGCACGAGACTCAGCCAGCAGGAGGCCCTGAAAGAAAAGGATAAGGGGAAGGACGCCACAGCGCCACAACAGCCCTCCCATATTGGGGGAGGGACACGCCCGGCCAAGGGAATGGAAGGGCAGTACCCTAGAAACTCTGTCACGCAGGGGATATTTGCAGAGGATGGAAAGCTGAATATGTACCAAGTGGACCTCGCACTTGAGAAACTGGAGGAAAACCCCCCGGGGTCAACAACTATACAGGAGATACTAAGACTACTGAGGGGAAACGACGGAAGATTCCTAGAAATGATAAAAGGAAAAGTCACAAACAGGGGCGGCACACAAATACCCGTAATAGGCAACGGACACTGGTTGCTACTAATGATAGGAGTCTGCGGCACGGGGAATAACCGCACGCTGCAGGCCTATGTATACGACTCTATGGGCGTAGAAAAGCACACGCGAAAGAAAACCGCCTCGAGGCAAATGGGGATGACGGAGGAACTACAAACAACAATAAACGGATGGGCAAAAGATAACAAGGAAGCGATGGGATGCCAAGAAGCCAGGGCCACGCTAATGTACGACAAGCACCAATATGACGCATACAACTGCGGTGTCTGGGTAATATACATTGCGGAATTGTGGCAAGCGCCAGGGGACCACTGGGGCCATGAGCGGAACAGAAAGCTGAAACCTGAGTATGTGCAACCAAGGAAAACAGGAGAGCTGGAGAAATACACCAGAAGCACAAAGGCAATGTCGGAAATAAGAAACTGGCCAACGCAGATAAAGGCGCTACACGAGGCAGGGAACAGCCTGAGGGACATAATGCAACTGATGTCCATGTACCCGCTGGCCAACCAAAAGAAACACTTCGAGGAGGCAGGGGTGGAATGGACGGAACAGGAGAAGGAAGCCCTGGGTATAGGAGGAGTGGACCATGAGTGGGAAGAAGATGACATGATGGGGGAATGGACCCCACAAGCAAGTGCCGGAGAAGGGCTGATACAGCTGGACGAACGCAAATGGGCAAAACAGGAGGACCCGATGGAGGCGCCTGACCGGGAAGGAACCCACGCACCTACCAGGATACTGGCCAGTAGACAGTAACTGGACAACCCTGCAGACCCAGACTCGAAAGTAATACAATACGAAACTCAGTGGACGGACAGTGAAGGGAACGTGCTGAGCACGTGGAGCACTGAAGAGACAATTAGAAAACACATACCGGAACACAACCCCACAGGGAACCGAAGATGGGAAGAACTGGTGGAGGAATGGGAAGGGACCAAACAGGATGAAAGGACCAAAAGCGGGCCCGTGAGTGAAATACTAGCAGGCAAGCCGAGAAGCGAGCAAAGGTACTGGAAGGAGGTCACCCACTTGACGATAACCACGGGGGAAACAAACCCAGACCAAGACATTAAACAAACACCGAACACAAAAAACAGGCAGCTGCGTACTGAAGGCGACACTACCTACTGTTATGAACCCAACGGAGGTCTGATAGGCACCCTCAGCACGGTAAAAGTCAGGGAACTATATAACAGATATACCAGAGAGGTGGGAGATGGAGCGGTGCAATGCCCGACAGGGAAACAGCTGGCCAAAAGGCTGAAATTGAAACTGGAGCATAAAATACATGTTGACACGTTTGAGGAGGAAATTGCGCAGCTACTCATAAGATACTCCAGCAAGGCAGAAATGAAGCACAGAAAACGAAACCTGCAGAACCACTGGACCCTTCCCCCAGAAATGATGGAGGCGGTCCAAGCAGCTACGGGGGCCAGGACAGAAGTATTTGCCTCTCCACTCAACGTACATAAAAACACTAAGACATATTACTCGCAATACCCGAGAGACTCGGTCTTCGGGGCTGCTGGTTCAGCCTGGGAGGCGCAATGGGGGCAACTGGGGGCATACCAATTCAACCCGGAATACACGGCCGAAGACCTCCACAGGGCACTAAAGATGGCGATAAACGCTACAAAAACAGCCAAACCCGTCCTAGGGGTGGGAATATACCCTACGTATGCAAAGAGTCCGTACAGAAAACTACTAAACAAGCACATGGGATACAGGGTACACGAGTTACTCGAAGTGAAGGAGGGGCAGTTTACCTTCCTACCACCGGACCATTGGATGCAAGACAACCTACAAAAGCCCAAGCAGTGTAACTGGAACATGAGGATATTGGTAGTTGCAAATGCGGCGGGATGGAGGAAATTCTGCCCAAATGCGGTGAGAACACACGACATATTCAAGGCCCTTCTCAGATGCCCACAAAGCAAGGTCAGGACGGTAGGGAGGGCATGTTACATACACAGGCCTCTCACACTCAGGGACACGGGCAGACAGCCCAGGTCGATTACGGAATGGGAGAAAGACTGCGTCATAGACCCGTCCCCATGGACGAGTCATGAACTGCCCGTACTGCGCGCATTACCAGGAGAACAAGTGGAGAACCATGTAGAAGAGATTATTGACCGCTGGATGGAAGACAGGGGGAGGGAAGGTGAACCCAGGGGAGGGGACAGGGGACCCAGACCCTCAACGATGGATGTCTTGGGGGCCAACACCACGTGGAGTAGGGAAGAAATAAGTAGAGATGCACTTAGAAGGTGGGCGCTGCAATTCGCGAACCCAAAAGCGGAAGAAGGGGACATGGAAGGGGACCAGTGGTCACAGCGGGAACGGGGTGAAACTGAGGAAGTAGAACCACAGCCTGAGAGTCAGTGGGACAACAACGGAAAAGGATACCCAGAACCTGACAGAAGATTCAACAGGAATGAAATGGTCTACACAGACGGAAGCCAGAGAAAAGTCAAAAGAGAAAATGGGGAACAGGAGGAGGTAACCGCTGCGGGAGTATGGGACCCAAGAGGGGGGCAGAATGCGGAATACATGCAAAGATGGCAGGGCCACTGCCAAACGGTCAACAGGGCGGAGCTGACAGCCATATATATGGCACTAATGCTGGAGGCCAATACCGGCAACACAGAGGTAAACATATGCACAGACAGCTTGACCTCGCTTTACCAAATACAAAACATGAAAAGAAGGCCCCATGTGTTGGAGAAGCATGTGCACAGGGATATACTCTGGAAAATAATGAAACAAATACAAACGCTCAACGGGGAAGGGACCAAGGTGGCACTATATAAAGTCAAAGCACATGTGGGGATACACGGAAATGAAAAGGCTGATGAGGTGGCAAGAAAGGCCTGTGTTGAGGGAGAGTATGGCTTCAACCACGACAACACTGACACGGTGAAATTACTTGCCGTATGCGAGGCCACAGGAAGGCAATTGGAAGGTCACCAGGCAGTACTTAACCACGTAACAAAACGAGTACGGGAGGCAAAAATGACGGGGAAAACGAACATAATACAAAGACTGAAAAGGAAGCTAGAGACTGGACCAGAGGAATGGGAAACCAAAAGACAACGCATTGAAAGAATGGAAGCTGAGCGAGCAAGAAGAAACGGAGAGCTGGAGGAACCAGGGGCTGAAGAGGGAACTGGGGAAGACACATGGCCGGAAGAACTAGACATGCAGACACAGGAAGAAGAAATAGAGATTCTGCGAATGGAACAGGAAGAGGAAGCACTGATTGAGGCACAGGGAGTATGGGCAACACCACAGGAGGGTGACGGAAACATGCCCCTGTCGACGGGGAAGGAAGCAGGGATGCACGAGCAGGAAGAAGACAGGGGGATAGAGGAGGAAGAAACAAGGTTGAACCAAGAGGAGGGAGTGACACTTGTGCGGGGGCCTCCACAGGGAGTTGATGAGCCACTGGATGCCCAACAGCATGCCGAGCTGCGGGAAACGCGGGGGACAGGGCCACCAGAAACCCGGGACATAAACATGGAGACACAACAGGAGGAAGAAGAAGAGCTGGCTGCAATGGCCCAACAACAAGAGGAGGCACAGGAGGAACTGGTGACAATGCACGAAATGGCACAGCAGCAGGCGGTAGCACAAAGGGAAGCACGACTCGCAGGGGAATGGAGGAGGGCCTCGATGGGAAAGATAAGGGTAGCAGTACAGGAGACGCCGGAGAAATACATGCAACACCTGAAAGGGGACACAGCCATGCATAAACTCTCCAACGAGTACTGGGAAAAGGGGAACGAATACCTGAATGAACATGATGTGACAGTCCTATTAAGATGTAGAGCGAACAAATTGCCGGCGGGCCCCTATAAAAAGTGGAGAAGAGGGATGCGGACACAAAAGTGTAAATGTTGCGGGATGCCTGGGCAGGTGAATGCAGGGGGTTTCATACGCACGGCCCATGTACTAGGGGGATGTACGGAAAGGGAAATAAGGAACATGGTAATAAGCAGGTCGGACGAGACCACCAAAATGATAGCAATGGGTATGAATAAAGGCAGAAAAGGGGGATGCATAATAAGGACCCATGCGGGGAGGAAAGGGTCAGGGATGAATGCAGGCAGACCAATAGAAGACTTCCTACTCACAAGAGGGCAATGCAGAATGGATGGGAGGAACCACCCGGCACCGGAACATAGAAAGGACACCATACCGCACTTTGTGGACATAGTAATGCTAGAAGGAACCGAGAAAGGGAATAAGCAGCCGGGGTACACACACCAACAAGCAATGGCGGATGCCGGGCATATACACCTAATTGAGGTAACCTATACGGATGAAATGAGCTGGGAAGAGGCACTAAAAACGAAGTATACGAAGTATGCACCATTGGTAAAGCTACTAGAATTGTACGGGTACAAGGTGACGCTACATGTGATGGTATTCGGGAACACGGGTACGATATATGAACACACGGAGAAGATTCTGACCAAACACCTAGGATTCGACAAACAGGAAGCACTACACCTGCTCAGAAAGATACATGACCTTGCTACGGGATATGCAGTTAGCCTTAACAGACTATATAGGAAAAAGGTGGACACCGAACCGGATTAAGAGAAAGGATGGGAGAAGAGTCATGGGGACTCACAAAGCCCCACACCCCGAAAAAGGGTGTCTCTTTTTCTTTTTCTTTTTCTTTCTGGATTGGTTGGTTACAATATGATGAAAGACGTAGGTCCCAATGTGGACAGACAAATTCACACTGCGACGATGTTTCAAATGTCAGGTTTTAGACCGGTTATGATGCAACAGCTACCATGTAAAACAATCAATGACATCACATATCCACCATTTAGGATAAGCAACGTTCATCCTCTGGCTGGATACAAATCTTATACTTTAGGACATGGTGAAAAGCTTTCTCAAAAGATGGAAATGTTCCATTTCCCGATGAATTTCGGAAATGAATTGAATGCCAAAACATTAACATACACGAACACCACATTCCGAACAGTAATCAGAGATGGAACACTGATACAATTAACAAAGGATGACGCACAAAATCAGATTATCTTAGGTGCTGGTAACACAATTGTTCGGTTGCCGGAATGTGTACCTGCTATCAAGGGTAAAATGTTTACAATTTATAACGGGACGGCTGCTTCCGGTCAAGGGGTTATTGTTCAGAAGTTTGCGGGTGACAGAATACATGGATATTCAGACACAACTAACGGCGATATCCTTTTAGAAAATGGTACACCAAACGGTAATACTATAACAAGCGTTACGCTGATTGCATCAGGCGAAAGGACGTATCAACCAGGTTCAACTACCATTGTTGACATTCCAGGAATTTCAAATTGATATGTGATTTCAACATCTTATCGGAATACGGCATAAAATATAAAAAGTATAATATACAATGTCAGCTTTCGGTTCAAATCTAATAGTGAAAGAAATTAACAGTAGACCATTTGTAAATGGCACGGGTCCAGCCGATACTCTAACGTGCGATACCGTTGTGTGTCAAACTACAGGCAGCGTAGACTCGCCGTTAGAGACGATGCATATCGGCTCGGACATACGCTACCAGAACGATATCAAATTCATAGATACTCAAGACCCATTGAATGAACGAGAACAAATGTCCTTGTTGACAGATGGGTCGCTAAAAGTACACACATCAATCAAATTCAACGACTTCGTGTTGAACAACCCGGTTTCCAGATCACGATTGTCAGCAGGTCTCGATGACCTCGATGCTTCTTTCGAGATTAAAAGCTTAGACCCTGTTGAAGAAACACGAGTCTCATTTGGGGAAACCGGTATTAATGAAATTACATGTATGCAAACGACAATCAATATAGAGCCACTCGGCAGTGGCCTATTAATCAACGACGGTCCACTCGTGCTCAACAGCGGTGACATTACATGGACTGCAGGCAAATGCCGCGGGGACGGAAGTCTGTTGACCAACCTCCCTTCAGGTGCAAATCGGAATCTACAATCAATGACTGACAAAGGAAGCACTACCACAAACAGTATTACTGCATCAGCATTTGTTGGTAATGGTTCTCAATTGGCGGGGGTACCCCTTCAGCCTGATACTTCCACACTTCAGGATGTAACAAACAGAGGAGCCATTAGCGATGTTACTGATATTTCATATAGCGGTACGGGTACGATGAATGTATCTCAAGAGACATAAACCGGAAATAATCTTAGAATTGAAAGTGGCTCTGGTGGTTTCGGTAAAATATCAATTGGAGAACAAACTCAAGGATTTGTTAATTGCGACCACATTGGAGACCGTTCTATAGCAATCGGCCGCAATGCATTATCTATTAACAATACAACAAGTAATGATACGATTGCGATTGGTTCCGGTTCGTGTAATAGTAATTGTGGTGACTATGTCGTGTCTATTGGCGACGACTGTGGTCAGGTTAACTGCAAAGATGCAGCAGTGAACATCGGAAAATATGCAGGTGAATATACAGCCGGTGAAAGTTCCATAAACATAGGTGCTTTGGCTGCACGGAGCTCTACTCAAAGTGCTGTAAACACCGATAATACAATCGTTTTGAACGCGAGCGGGGTTAAATTGAACGCCGGTGTCGCAAGTAGTTGCTATATCAGACCTATCAGGGCCAGTCCTGATGTGGGTTCAGAAAGTCTACAATTGTATTACGATTCAGCATCAAACGAAGTTAGAAGTGGAGCAATACTTCAAGGCTCCGTAGGTACGCTCGCGCAAGTGGTCGCAAATGGCGATACAGCTTCAAATATCAATCTTAATGGGGACTTAGATGCAGCTGGCATCATTCTATCCAATTCATTAAATTACGCTTATCCAAGTTCAACCGGCTCACTCACACTAACGGGTGTTCCTTTGACGCTCATCACGAAAGCGTATGCTCATACCACGCTAAGGGAAAAACCTCGGGAAAAAGTTCAAGGCCTCCTGGCACAAGTGCAATATTCCTGGTTGCCCGAAACCGGCGTCGGTATTCAAGGTGGTTGGTGGGTCGACTGGAGTGCTTTTCATTCACTTAAAGGGTGACCACCCTGGCATTGCCCAGGAGTTGCGGCTCGCCTCGAGCAGTAGGAAACTGATGAGCATGGGACTGGATGGCTCGTTGGTCGATATATTCACGTTCGCTGAATCCCTCGAACACCATATCCGATATGTGGTGTGGCTTGTGACCGACCTTGACCATTTTCATAAGTCTATTACCCACAAGTTTGGTTAAGCCATTTAAGTCGGGTTACCACAACTTAGTGGCCGCACGATTTCTGCGTGATTGCCAGAACAGATGCTATATCTCATTAGCTCAAAATGACGGCAAAAATGTCCTCTTTCGCACACGTATATGCATGACAGGGCAAGCCCAATTTATCGGTTGGAAAATTGGTGGAGTATGCGAGGGGGTGCAAAAATGTGTGGGATTTTCAAGGAATTTTCGGTTGTGGCATACCTATGCTACTTCAACGCATCTTTTGAGGGTCAAGATGACCTCGGATCGAATTTTTGACAAGACCTTAGCAAAAGAGCAGCTCGATCACTTCCTGACACAGGTCTCCAAAATTTCATAGGAGCTTCGAGGAAGCCGCCATGTGCTTTTAAAGCTACGTTGGGTTAACCCATCTGATGCTTTTAAAGCTAAGTTGGGTTAGCCCAACTTAGTAAAAATGACAAATACCCATGCTACTTCAACGCATATTTTGAGGGTCAAGATGACCTCGGATCATTTTTTTGACAAGACATCAGCGAAAGATCAACTCGAGAAATTGCACACTTGGGTCTCCAAATTTTCATGGAAGCTTCGAGAAAGCCTCCATGTTCTCTTAAAGATAAGTCGGGTTTACACAACTTAGGTGCGGGTAATAGACATCCATATTTGTCTGACGGTTGCGTATCACTCCGGCAAGACTGTTGTCCACCTGCGATGCGTGCCATGAATGAGTCAACTTCATTGTGAGCAATAGTGAAAACAAACAGGTAATCATCATGGCATACATCGGTAAGACAAAAACGGGTGGCATGATGGGAGCTGCATCAACGATATCAATCAAGGACAACTTTAATTTGGCACACACCAGTTTGCATAAATACGGATTTCACGCAGGTGTGCGTGGCGGCATGCTGCTGTGACTGAAATCATAAATCGGACCTCGAGGGAAGCTGGATAACGACAGTTGTCGTATCGCTTGGAGATGGACGATGACACCAGAGTTGGCATCATCATGCCAAAAGGATTCAAGTCCGAATCTTCGAAAGTTAGTATCTCTTCAAGTTGGATTAGCATTTCGGAGACCAGTGTCTTGGGCTTGGACGGCATGCCGTCATTATTATTTGCAAACGTATATGAGAACCTTAATCCACCTCTTCTTTGGGCCACCTGTCCGATCCAAGTAGAGAACGCAAATAAATGGGTCCCATATGGAAGGGCACAAGCAGAAAGCGAGCAAGATTCATGGCCCACATTGCTCAAATCGTGATCGAAAGAACAAGGGTGTGCTACCTGCTCCAGCAATTTGTTTGTCCTCAAGATGTGATCAAATCTGAGCGATGCGTAAGCTTGTGTTGATGTCTGAATCTCCGACATTTTGCCAACCAGCTGCCTCAATTTCATCTTAGACAGGCGTTTCTCTGCGGTGAATGATAGCGGACCGGAACCTTCACTCGGATCGGAAGCTTCACGCGGAAACCGCGTCTCCACGATGAGCGCTGCCGTATCGGCCAATTCAAAGCGCGTGCCAACATCCTGGTGATCGTGCCAACAGACCCCACAATACGCACCGCTCTTCATTCTTTGGAAGGGGCGCAACACTTTGCCCCAACTCACTTGAAGCAACATCGTGAATGGGGGGTCTTGTTGGGCCCTTGAATGGGGGTTCTTGTTTGGCCGTTGAATGGGGGGTCTTGTTGGGCCCTTGAGAGCTAGCAAAGTCGAGCGAGCAATACTATGTCATGCATAAAGTTGAGGGCATACCTCAAGCTCCACCACTGTCGGCGATCTATGGTGAGACACCGATGATGAGATACCTCCCGTCTTCCTTTTTGGCACCTCTCTAACCTCCTGCGATCCTAGCCCCACCACCACGCAACATCGCTACGAAATCTGCATTTCTGTGGCGCGTCATCGACGTAATTCAACGAGACATGGCACGGTCTCCACACCCCCAAATACGGCCACCGATGCTCCTGCGGACGCAAGGGAGGCAAGATTGGCTACCCGCGCGACGCCCGGAATGGAGGGTCATACAGCACAATGCGTGGGTGCAAACACAGCACGCACATCGCACATGCTCCGCCGGGCTGCGCCACGCACCTTGGAGGCGGCAATGAGGTCTCTCCTGGCTTCACTCGTGGCTCGTCGTCTGGCATGGCGAAGTCCCGCACACACAGCGAGTGAGTCACGCGAGGTCGGAGCTAGCAAGGCCAGCAACCCCAAAAAGGCAGTCGTACCTCATGCGTGCTTTCTTACTGGTGCAGCCAGGGCAAACCCTACCTTCAACCCTAAGGAAAGAAGCCACGCTCTGGTGCCATGTCTGCCCAGGTGTCTGGCGCGGACACTGGCCAAGGACTGGCTGATGCAGCCGGTGCTGGGCAGCCGCGTGTGGCACTGCCCAGCGAGGCACGCACAAAGGATGTAGCGTGCCCAGGGGTAGATGACGCTGGAGGGTGGGGATGTGGGGGCGGGGTTGGTGAGACTGGAGGGTGGGGGTGGTGCTAGAGAAGGTGTGCGAAATCGGTGGGCGGTCACAGCCTTCCCCGGCTGTACAGGCTTACGTCGGCCGTGCGGCAGCAACAGATCATGCAAGTACAGACCAAGCTATCACGAGTGGCTGGGCGTGGCAGGGGACCCCGGGTCGCCCTTGTCAAAGCATGGCAGGGCACCCTGGGGTCGCGCTTGCCGAGGCGTGGCAAGGCACCCGGGGTCGCGCTTGCCGAGGCGTGGCAGGGGACTTGGGGTTGCGCTTGCCGAGGCGTGGCAGGGGACCCGTAGTTGCGCTTGCCGAGGCGTGGCAGGGGACCCCGGGGTCGCGCTTGCCGAGGCGTGGCAGGGGACCCGGAGTCGCGCTTGCCGAGGCGTGGCAGGGGACCCCGGGGTCGCGCTTGCCGAGGCGTGGCAGGGGACCCTGGGGTTGCGCTTGCCGGCGAGGCGTGGCAAGGGAGGAAATGTTTCGATTGGAGCATGCGGAATACTCGCAATTTCAGAAGTGGGCACTGTCCGAGCTGACCCCGAGGCACAGACTGCGACCAGTGCCGGTTCGAACCCGCCATCCGAGAGAGCTGCAAGCCTGACACGTGTACAAGTAAGAGACATAGAACTCCACTCTGCTCTTTTGCGTGAAGCCTTGATGTATGCTCCGACATGCCGGGACGCGCGTCGTGATTATCACGGTCTGATTTAGTTATTGGATACCTCGGTCGCTTGGTACAAATCGCACAATGCGTGGTGGTAAGCCAGAGTGAATACTAATATCCTCTGTGCTCTTTTGCACTTCGGCGAAACCTCATCATCCGACCCAGCCTCTCCGTGACGTCCCAATGAGCATGGAACATTGGATTGCCCGAAGCGCATGTGAGGTAACCGCGCTTCATTTAAGGAAGGCTACGTCGTGTGCATTATGCATACGTGCGCGTGGAAGATTCGTCATGAGAAATCGAACGCTTGTGCGGCGGCTCTTGTCGCGCATGCATCCCTATGCCGGTGTGCCCGGCGGCACGAGCCCCCAACACCCAGATGAGCCCGAGCGACGGGTGACGACGGCGATGGCGCGCCTCATACTCTGTTTACGCTGCCTGTAAACAGCGGACGCCGTGAGCAAATCCTCGAGATCCTTCTCGGAATAAGCTTGGCCTCCCCTATCCACATACAGCCGCTCCTTTTTCCGTGGTCTCAGGTCCCCCTGTGACACGGAACTTAGAAGACTCCTCATACTCCACGTCTGGTACAGTATTCCATCGCGCGCTTGGATTGTTGACAACCGCTTCAAGTTCTTCTTCCTCCGCTCGTGTCTCTCCTCCCCGTGCTTGAGGAGTACCACAACGCTCTCCATCGCCGGCCATTCTCTTAAAATCTTGCGCTTAACACGATTCCTGAGGACAATGCGAACGTCCTACACGAATGCGCCCCCCTCCCCTGCACTCAACGTCTGCCCTCACAGCCCTGCTTGGGGGGGAAGCCACGGGGGCCCACGTTGTCACTGCACGCTCCTTCACCTGCTACGCATACTTCCGATCATAGAGAACTGATAAGCTCGAACCAGATATTCATTCAGGCATTGCGTCAGAGCCACTCAATCCGTCATTGGGAAGGGAGCGCCCCTCTTCAACACGCCGAAGCGGCCGCGCCCTAAACGACTGGGATCACTCAGCGCCCAATTGCCACTCGCTCCGAGAGGTGGATAAGGCGGGGTGGAGCTCGGGGCAGGTTGGCGAGTCCTGTCAATCGCAGTCGCCGTGCTTTTTTTGCGCAATCATCAACCGCAGGCTGACCCCCCGAGCCCACAACCCACGTCCAAGGTGGCCGCATTTAACGCAGCCAGGAGCGGGCTCGGGGGGTCCCGGGGCACCTGAGCGATAGTGTTGGAGCTGCGAGCGTCCTTCAGGTGATCCATCAGCACGTCGCTGAGCTGCGCGAAGAGGAAGTTCGCAATGCAGATGGGGAACAGGAACACGAAAAGCGTCTGGTAAAGTCGGAGGAGTCCGCCAACGAGCGGGCCCAATTCCCAGCCCGGGACGGCCAAAAGCTGCGGGCAGTCGGGTGACGCAGACGTGTCATGTTCCGCGCGAAGACCACCTTGTCACACCGAGCAAAACGCTTACTTGCAGAGGGCATTGTGCGAGCCTGCGCCCATGAAGGGCATGGGGGAATGCGCAGGGGGCGCGCCGTGCGCTGAGGACTGCCGCGCGTTTGCACAGCGGGTCGAAGGAGAGCGGCGACGCCGCGGGGAGGGAGGGGTGCACACCACATGTTCGCCGAGCAGAGCCATTTCGAAGAGGGTGCTCGTGCCCTTTTGAAGGGTGCTCACGTGATGCACAAACGATCCGATGGTTATCTGGTAGAGCACCGCGAAGCTCGCCACCACGATGATGGAAGGCAGCGCGAGATTCATGACCGTCACAATGCTATCTCTGCGTGCATCCGCGGTGGGGCAGTGTCAGAGCCGGGCCCTCGCTGCCACGACGTCCCCAAAAGCCCCACTTGCAACAGATCCGCACCGTCCACTACAAGGGATTAAACAATAACGCGGTTCAAGCAGACGGTGGTTGGCCCCCCGTGTGGTCCTCGGAAAGGTGCGTGCGCCTTCCGTCTTGCTCTTGCTCAGATCGAGGTTGCCAGGCGGGCCTGATACCAGCAGCTGAATTACTAATCTGACCCTTCTACCTTTTCGTATACATTAGCCCCGAGCAAGCGCTGGGAGGGGAAATCGCTCGAGACCCATCATGTGTGTGCTTATCCTTGGACCGACTAGCTTGGCACACCGTAGCCGCAAACGATCAGCTGCACTATGTACCCTCACCAGGGATCAAAGGATTCAGCACACACTTCGGAACACTTATCTGGATTCTCCGGAGCTCACTAGTGACGGATGTGGACCCCTAAGCCTTACTGGGCCACCTGAGCCCATTTGCAACTGCATTGCCGGCGCGCTGCTGCTGGGTCGTGTGTGCGCGCGCGCGTGGGCACGATTTGTAGTGCGTTGCGCTTTGCCGTGGTGCGCTGGGCTGCGGCATGCTGAGCAGTGTGGGTGGGGAGCAGGCATGTGTGAAGCTCCTTGGTCGCTCCATAGGGTGCTTCGCTCTCTCATGGTATTCACCGGAACGATTAGTCCGGCACCGGAAGGCTCTGATGTGGTATCTGAATACGTGTGGGCATGGGCGTGCCTGGAGCTCCTCATCACCACCGCGAGCCGTTTCTGACCATACGTGATGACGCCCAGCTGTACTATTCTTGTCAAGAGCTGCGCGCCATACAGGTAGAAGAGGTATCGCAGAAGCTGCTGCAGGAGCTCCACCGAGGCCACGTCCTGCAGGTACTGGTTGAACCCGTCATTGTGTTCGGGGCGCGCCCACGCGGGGATGGCACTTGGGCTTCCGACGTCCGCTGTCAGGGCGCCTTCCACCGGCCCGCGCGATGGCAGAAAATAGTTTGCGCCGGCGTAGAGGTCGTGGTACACCTCATACGGGGGTTGCATTTGCACGAGCTTGGTCATGTACCACAGCGTCATCGCGAAGTAGGCGACGGTGAACATCTGGACGAAAGCTGCAAAGAGATTCGCAAGCACGCTCGGACGGCATAGATACGTCTGGAGATGGGCCAGCCTAGTGCCGGACGTCGCCGATCTGCCATCACCCTCCCACGAAAAGGTTCAGATTCGGCGCTCGTCCGCCAGGTATCCTCGCACTTTCGAAATCTCAGCCTCGTGCGAAGTGCGATGTTGTGCGCAACATGTCACAGGAGGCTGCGCGCCGTGTGAGGCTGGGCCCCACGCTGGCTGATGGCGACATTGCGACTGGAGCCCTCAGAGGCGATTGCGCAAGGGCCACAGGGCGTACCGCTTCTTGGCGACGTGCATGACCAGGCTCGTGACCTGGTATCCCAACTCCAGGGCCCCGCCCAGGATCCATGATAGGTGGATCAATAAATTGTACACGCTCGCAAACGTATATTCCACGGCGTTGGCGAGTTGCTCGGTGCAGACGGACGAGACATGGTACTCGGTCTCAAACTGGCCCGTGGAGCCGTCCCACGTCAAATCCACGAGAGTCCAGGTCTGGATCTCGGAGTTCCACAGCACGAACTTCACCCCGATGCGCTGCACGAAGCTGTCCACCGCCTGGCCGTCCTCCATAAACTTGAATAGCTGCGCTCGCACAACCGCATTCCCGCAACCGTCATCAGCAACATCCCGCCCGCGCTGGTTTAAGTTGTAGATCTCCTCCGGTGACACGATCTCAGATCGCGTAGCACCCTAGTCCTACAAACGCACGTGGAGGAATCCCGACGAATCACGCACCTGCTTTGCACGATACCCGCTGAGACCGGCGTCTACAAAGAAAGGGTACACGTCTGCGGGGAGGCTCTGCAGGGAACGGGGCCTGAAGGGCAGCGGTCGCCGTCTCGAGGTCTTCCTTTGTACGCTCATCATGTCCGACCCTATGCTGGTGTTGTAGAAGGCGCCCATGTCATCCTGCAGCTCGGGCCTATCATCGCCACATCACCGCATGCCACATCCCAACAGGGCCCAACATCCCAACATCCGATTTTGTGGAATGAGCCGGGCAGAGCTGATGATGGAAATGGAGTAGATCAAGACCGTCGATGACAGCGCCGCATGCACAATCATGCCTGCCTGCATCAGAGGGCCAGGCGTGAGATAGCCCCTGGCATTCACGCAAGACGCACGACGCACCTAGAGTAAGATTCTCGCCTGGACGTGAGGAGGGCATTTTGGAAGGTTGCGGCTCATCTTCGGAGGCCAAGAGTGCGAAGCGATCTTAGAATAAGAATGCGAGCTTGCTTGCAGAGGGAAGAATAATCAGAATAATAATAGTAACGCACATTCATGTTTCGATTTGTGAGGTCATCTCTGCCCGGCGGTGAGGGAGGGCTAAGTGTTCGAGGCAAAGGACACGAGATCATATTTGAGGACGGAGGATTGGAGGTCGTCTTCGAAAAACCGCGCGGTCTCCTTTGAAAGGGAACCTTCATGAGGCCGTCTTGACGAGCGGCGAGGGCCGGGAGCCACAGAGCGGTCCTCTTCAGAGGCGGCAGTCGCGAGGTTGCCCGCGAAGGAGGATGCACGACTCTCCGCGAGCGAAGCGAAGGATGCGAGGTGGTCGCTTAAAGTGAGGCCACGTCATTTGTAAGCGACGCCATGGGAGCGGGCAGGGCGCGAGGGTCTGTCATTCACCTGTACAACCGGCTAGACGGCCGGAAGACGGGGTCGGTCCCATATGGCTGCCGGGCGGCGCCAAGCATGCACGGAGCCTCCAACTGCTGGAAGCGGGAGGTACACTCACCCTCCGCACCGCGTGTGACATGGAACAACATGCCTGTGGTATCCCCTCCCAAAAGTAGGAAAAAGCGTAAACTCGCGAAGACAGAATTTTTGTGTGGTGTCTGCTGCCGACAGAAAAAATCGGCCATATTGAAGGAAGTGGGCGCTCTCAGGCTCTGCAATGGGCTGCTCAGCTCCAAGCTGCTTGACACTCACGGCTCAGAGCATGCCTTGGCGGTTGAGTCCAATGAGTAGTAGCGCGTGTGCCCAAAGACCTTGCGTGGAGATCAGCGCGCCAGGCCCGCAGGTGCGAAGGAGGGGAAAGTGATCAGGCAGTTATACCGCCCATCAGAAGCTGACGCCGGCCGCCGCCCAGGTATCGCAGTGGTGCAGAAGAAGGCTCCTGCAGCACCGTCGGATCGTCGGCTGGAGGCAGCTCGGCGCTGCTGTGCTTTTGCCAGTGACGGGTGGAGGCGCCCAACCCGCTCTGATGCCCTTCCCACTTATCGCTGGACTCGGAGGTCCTCGAGGATGCCACCTGGCAGCGTGTAAGGCAACCAACGCTAACTCAGCTCAGAGAGTTGTACATCAGACCCTACAAAATAGGGATTATTCCAAAGGCTTGGACGGCACCATTCCGGGCGCCCGGAACCGTCCTGAAAATATTTGGTAAAATTCCAAGCCTTTGGAAACCGCCGGGAATTACAAGGTGAAGCTTTGGGTTTTTCCCTAGGAGTCCTATGGGGTTCCAAGCCGACGATCCTACGGGGTTCCAAGGGGCTGGACCGAAATTTGTTAGTCCAATGGGTCCTGGTCGATTCCAAGCCGTTGGACCTATGTCCTCGGATTACGTATGACCGAAGTCGTCGGTCCAAGGCGGTTCCAACGGTTTGGAATTCATTTTAGACAATTCCAAGCCTTTGGAACTTTCCAGTCTGAGGTCGGCAGTCTGAAATCGGAGGTTCAACGGCTTGGAACCCCATTGGACCGGTCTCCGCGCAGCACGGGCGTGGTTTCAAAAGATTCCAAGCCTTTGGAACTTGCTAGTACGAGTAATGAAGCTCGAACCCGGAGGCTCAACGGCTTGGAACCCCATTGGACCGGTCTCAGCGCAGCACGTGCGAGGGTTTCAAAAGATTCCAAGCCCTTGGACCTTGTTAGTACGAGGAATGAAGCTCAAACCCGGAGGCTCAACGGCTTGGAACCCCATAGGATCGGTCTCTGCGCAGCACGGGCGTGGGTTTCAAAAGATTCCAAGCCCTTGGACCTTGTTAGTACGAGGAATGAAGCTCGAGCCCGGAGGCTCCACGGCTTGGAACCCCATAGGACCGGTCTCTGCGCAGCACGAGCGTGGGTTTCAAAAGATTCCAAGCCCTTGGAACCCCATAGGCCCAGTCTCTGGGCAACACGGGAGCGTGTTCCGAAATTCCAAGCCCTTGGAACTTCCCGATCTGAGAGCGGAACGCTATGAGCAAGTGCTTGACATATAGACTGATAATTCTCTGGACCGATCATTCTTGCTACGTGCAGTTCAAGACCGTCCAAGCCTTTGGAACGATTATGGAAGTGATATCTTATGGGGTCCAGGCTTAGTCCAATGGTTTGGAACCGCTTCGGAACTTGCGTTTGACGGATTCCAAGGCGCATCCAAGCCTTCGGAACCCCTTTGGAACTCCAGGTAAGTTAGTATTATCTGTACAATGCATGTTATATATTACAGTATATTTACAACTGGTAGGTTCTGACTTGGCAGCACGTGGAGCTCAACGAGACCGATACACTACCGCCTCGAGCGAGGCAATAAGTTAACTAATCTTCGTCATCAGAACTACTATCGCCGATGTCGCCGACAAAATCGACGTGGCGGTCAAGCACGACGGCAAGCACGTCTGTCCGATGTCGAATATTTAATGGAACCTTGTTACCGGTATACCGCGCAAGCCGCAAAGGCTTCCATGGGATGGGCGCCACGACCACTTGATTGTTGATGTCCTTCGCTTCGATGAATGCATCTTTGGTTTCCCATGGCATATCGGTGCGCAGGTAGATGTTTTGCGTGACCGCATCGGAAAGAGCAGCTTCGAGGGGAAACCATCTACACTTCACAAGAATATATGTGTCAGTGTGCACGACAAGCTTGACGACCTTCAGAATTTCGCCATACCTGCCATCAGAAGTGAAAGAATCATGAACACCTGCAAATCGAGATCTACAAGGACGCTTTGGTCCGGGCGTCCGGAACCGTGTGGCAGCATGGTTCCGGACGCCCGGAACGTCTCGAACTTTTGAATATTTAAACAGATTTAATGAAACGTAGCTTGACCATGGTCCAAACGGCCGGAACCTACACTCCACTCTTATACAGACGTCTGGAACATGTATAGTTGGCATGTCTCACCTGTCCTGGTCGTCTTCTTGCTGCTTCTGTACATTCCAGACTTTAAAGACAGACTTGAAATATCGATGACAAGTAGCCTTGTTCATGTCCCTTTCCAGCGATCTGTAATTAAAATTGCGAACTTTGACGTAAGCATACTCTGTCCACATTCTCGGTGGTGCCAAGGCGTAACTCATTTCCATCTCCGTAAACGGAATGACTTCCCCTGTGACGGGGCTCTTGCGCCAGGTTTCAGGTTGATGAAGTATCGGCCTCGTCAAGTTTTGACCTGGGCCACTGCCCCTGCCGCGACGAGCCGCCAAGCGACGTCGGTTTTGTCTAATGTTCCTGCATGGTCCAAATGCCCGGAGGCCACGTTCCGGGCGCTTGGACGTTAGTTCCGGGCGAGGGGAACACCAATAAACTGCGTACGTGAATGATTAGTCAAAAAAAGCTTCGGTCAAGCAAACATGCATACCTCGTGTAATGGTCTTCAGCACGATTAAATTCTCTGACAATGTTCCCGTACCACTCCACGTTTGTAGCCAGCCAAGCTTGTATCTCCTTCTTATCATCTACGCACCGCAAAACGGAAATTTGTTAAACAATGCGTGCTTTTGACGATCTAATTCCAAACGCCCGGAACCAAACCGGAACCTGGGTCCCGGGCGCCCGGAAGGGTGTGGATGGAACGAGCCCTATTGGCTTGGGCTTTGTCTAATGAAAGGTCCAAGCATATTCCAACCGGTTGGACCCTGCTCAATGATACGTTTCCAAACCCCTGGACCGAAATTGGACGATATGCACTTAAGTCTGGACAGTACCTGGTGTCGAGTAGACAAGTTTGCCCTTCCTCTCGTTGCCGGTCGCCAACATCAGGGACACGGTGTTCTCGCTACGTGGTTGGCTAATGGTTGGTGGCGAACCATTCGCCTGTAGCAACTGGTATAAGCCGCGTACCAGACTTACCATGCGTTTCAACTCCACCCCTTTCATCATGCTGGCGACAGGGTGCGAGCGAGTCCTGATGATCCGTCTCAGCTCGCCGAAGAAGCTCTCTGGAGCGAACATCCAAAGATCGGGAACTGGTCCTTCGTCACGCATCTGATCCGGAATATGAACGAGCTGGTGCGTTGCAATGACGAAAAGCTCAGGCGAGAGCTCAGCTTCCATGATGTCACGGACTTCCAATACCCTTGTCTTCAAGGCGTCCATGCCAGTTTTATGATGCTGAACCGCACGCCCAAAACGGAATAAATCAGTATAGCCTGAATGAATAGGTTCCGTGCTACCGGAACATTGATCCAATGTTGGTCCGGCCGCCCGGAATTGTGGTTCCAATCCGAAGCATATGAACATGAGCAACAACCATGAAGCAGGTCCGAACGTCCGGACTATGGCCTCCAAACGGTTCCAAGCGCCCGGAACATGGGGTAAGCAGTGTTTATACTCACATCGATATCAATGGTTCTGCTCACAATCTCGCGGACCACCGTCGTATATTTCCCAACGTAGGAAGCGAATTCCGGTTGTAGCACATGGCCATCACTGTTCATCCACGCGCTGACAATCGACATGAGTCCACTTGTGATAGCAACTACGCCATGATGTGCTTTCAACTTGCGTGGCGTAGTTTGCGTTCCCGCCTTGATTTGCAGAAACTTCCTCCCAATCGGCCCCGAATCTCGGGTAAACTTGAGCCCTCTTACCCATGGGATAATCTCCTTCAAGGCCTCCTTAGAAGGGGACCACGGAGAGGGTTTCACTACAAGAGATCGATCCCACACACACGCACACAACCTATCCTGGTTCAATACGAAACCTATACAATCTTAATTCATTCATGAAGAAACGTTCCGGGCGTTCGGAACCCACCCTCCAACGTGTGACAGGGGTGTGGATTATCTACATTCGTTCAGAAAATAGCATTCCGGGCGTTTGGAACCCGTTATCCAACGTGTGACAGGGGTGTGGACCATCTACATTCATTCAGGAAATAGCATTCCGGGCGTTTGGAACCCTTACACCACCGTCTATCAGGGGTTTGGACCATCATAATATTGGACAGGTGGTGTACTCACATCTCAGCCGTTCTGCTGGGCTCCGGTTGTCATTTTCATTCCTCCTTGGTATAGGAATAAGCCACGGCCTGTGCATCTGATAGGCCCTCGCAAAGTTTCGGCACTTTAAATTCCAGTCATCACCGAGAATCGCTGACATAATCCGGCAGGAGTTGTTGGACAAGATGTGCATGACGTCGAAAAGCAAGTCGCGTGGCAAATTAAACTTCACAATCTTGGTAAAAGCACTCGATCCTTTGATCCCACTCCGTGCCATTTTGTCCTTAATGACTTCCGGATGCATACCCGCTTCGATCATCCCGTCGTGCAGGTGCTGCAACTCCCTCACTTCTTTGTCCGTTCTCATCGCTGGCTCTTCACCTGCAAACATCATAAAAAACACGATACAGTTGAAAGAATATTGTGTAAAACCACGAGTACACAGGTCCGGCCGTGGGGTGCATGGGTTCCGGGCGTGTGGAATTACTAGCTTTGATCTCTCCATATTTTCCCTATAATGGTCCAACCGGCCGGAACCGGGGCTCCCGACGCCTGGAAGTACAGTCAGAAATATTTTGAAATCTGTCCAACCGTCCGAATACATACTAGGAAGAATGCAGCAGGGATCAGACTTACTTGGATTTTGTTGTAGCATCTGCGCGTAAATCGTCTTCTGCATGCAAGACTCTGCCTTTGTTGTCCCGACAATCCAACATTTGGAACATCCCATCCTCGCGTTTGTTCCATACACGTTCCCCGCTTCGGTCAATCCGACATAATCCTCGAGCACCTTGTACAACTTGACTCGAACGGTGAAAGGCTTGTTTTCGATAACGTCCCACACCCGGCAACCGTTCTTTTCGATGTCAATAATCTTGTCCACGAACTTGTGGTAGAAGAGTTGGGCATCTTTGGGTTTGCCATCAATAATGCCCCAAAGCACAATGAACTCGCTTTTGCCTCGAAGATGTGCAGGGTAATTCACCACTTGGCAGGTTATAGGTGTCACAGATCCCAGTTTATCTTTGAATTTCTCGATGCCGTCCGCGCATAACACCACAGAGAGGTTGCGCTTGTCCTTGAAGAACTCCGGGTCCTCGAGCATGGTCCTCTGCCAGCTTCGTGAATCTACACCCGCACTAACATGTCTTAGTCCAACCGGTCGGATTAGGTATTCCACACGCTCGGACTATGCTAAGACAACAAAACAGGTTGTTGTAACATATCCATTACGACCAGACACGTATTCCACACGGATGGAACGCCATTCCGGGCGCCCGGAACGTGCCATCCATGCAGATTTACTCGCAATTATCTTTGTTAATCTACATCCGCAAAATTCCAAACGGCCGGAACGTTTGGTCCACACGTTTGGACTATACCAAGACAACCAAAATGGGTGTAGTGACATATCCAAACGGCCGGACGCATGTTCCATCCGGGTGGAGGCATGGATCCGGGCGCCCGGAATAGGCAATCCATGCAGTCTAATTGACAGTGTTTACTCACCTAATATTCCAGTGCTTCTGACGATCGGCTCATCCAAGTCAACTTTCTCCCATGAACGTGCCATCTGTGCCTGCACCGGATCCATGAAAAGGGCCTCCAGTATCCTTGTCCACGGCCACCAGCGGAAAACGCACTTGGCCCTTCCGGGTTCCCACTTGCCATCGACCATTGATGGCTCCTTGAACCGGCCGTGGTTGCATTTCGGACACGTCGGTGCCTCTTCGGGAAGCAGATCTTTGAAAAGAAAATTGCACTTCTGGCACACATCCATCTCGTTGTACTTCATGAGGAAATCCTTGAAAAACCGCACGCACGCTTGGTAGGTATGAGGTAGTGCTACCTCGTCATCGGTCGAGATTGATTCATCGTCGACCTCCAAGCCGCATACTCGACGTCGCAGAATTTCCAGGATTGTGTCAAAGTACGCCTGGGTCGAGTTATGGTTGGAGTGGGCCTCAAGTAGATCCAGTATGAAGCGGTTTGCAAGGGTAGTCGATTTGTCATGCACATTTTCTCCCTCCTGCAATTTAGTCACACAGCATCTGATTGATTTTGGTCCAGAGGGGTTCCACACGTAAGGACGCACCGTTCCAATGACTTGGAATAGTGATATAGTGCAGTTTTCGGAAGGCATTCAATCTGTGCGTATTGAACTTACCATGATGAATTCCGGGTCCCTTGTTCGGTCGTTTTCACGTTGCTCGCGCGCATCACTTTCCTCCTCCTAGAATACGGCGGGCATCCACTCCCATCAACCCAGCAATCCTGAACTAATAAGATGCGATGTAAGAATCTGGCTTACAGTGATGGCTCTAAAGGTGTTCCAAAGGCTTGGACGATGCTTGGACTCTTCTTCGTGGGGGAATCCAAGGTTGTTCCAAAGGCTTGGACGGGGCTTGGATATTGTTAAACAATGGTTCCAACGGCTTGGACGGGATTTAGAACTCACCGAGTCGGACGATGCATACTCAATCGGGCTGAAGAAGTTTTCACGGATCTTTCGGAGCATCCGTTCGGCATGGTCATGAAGATATGTGTCATCCTCGTGTTCTTCCTCTTCGTCCGTCTCTGATGGTGGATCCGTCTCACCGTCATCATTCACACTTTCGGCACCGTCAAGAGAGTCGTTTTCTTCATGATCTCGGTCATTGGAGAGGCGTGCGACGGGCGGATGTAGGACCAAATGCCGCTTAATCTGTCTTTTGGAGTAGCAAAATCGGAGTCTGCATTGATCGCATGGGCATGGAGTGCCTTCCGCGTTCTCGTTTCGAGCTAGTCCACGCCTTTGCCTAGCCATTATTCCTGCGAATCCATGTAAGAAGTGTGAGTTGTCTGACCGGACTTGTAAGGTTTTCAGATGCATTCCGGGCGCCCGGACCCATGGTCCGGCGCGTGGGAACGTAGTTCCGGGCGGTCGGAATTAAATACCTTCAACATTCGGCAAAAGTCCGGTTTGTCACCTTTACATCAGGGTTTCTACGTTTTTAGGCACAATCCGGGCGCCCGGACAGGCCAGGGATTACGGTGTCCATCGGTTTGGAAAAGCCATCTTAAAAATCGACTAGGTCCACTTCTGGGGATTAATCCAGAGGCTTGGAAGTCCATTGGAATGGGACATTTGCTCCCACTTGAAAAATTCCATGCCTCTGGAATTCCAAAGTGAAGCATTGGAATCGCACAAAGTTATTTAGAACGTTTTGAGGATTGCAAAAATCACCTAAGGACCAATATTCCAACGGGTTGGCCCACTTAAACCAATGGCATGGAACTTTTTTGGTAAAAATCGACTAGGTCCACTTCTGGGGGTTTATCCAAGCCCTTGGAAGTCCATTGGAATGGGACATTTGCTCCCACTTGAGAAATTCCATGCCCCTGGAATTCCAAAGTGAAGCCTCTTATTTCAAAGCTTAACACTTGGCTGTTTTTTGTGTAAAAAGCCCAAAAAACAAAATTTCGGAAAATTTTCTGTTTTTTTGAAAAGTGGACATATGTTTGGCCCCGATGTTTTTGATATGCAGCGACGTGAAAAATGCAGAAAATTTGTTTTCTACCGTCAATTATGCACATCTTACGGGAAATTTCTAAAAATAGAGCTGCGACGAATTCTGTAGAAGGATTTGCTCCAAAAAAGGAACAGTCCCGTGAACGTCGGCGTTTTTTTGCTATCGACCCGATCCCAGGGTGTGGAATTAACGAAGACCGTCAGATTTTTCTGGTAGTCAAAATGAAACATCTAAGGGTTCCTATAGTGCACATGCACAAGTAATCGGCTGGTAAATTAACGAAGACCGTTCGATTTTTCCAGAAATCGAAACTCAAAATGGCTAAAGGTGATACAGTGAACAGGAGGGATGTGCGCACATCCCAGCTGTCCACCGTAAACCTTTAATGGGATTCGAACCCATGACCGCGAGCTCTGAAGAGCGACGGCTTACCATCTGGACTATCGATAAGTCAAGATGGAAAACACGGCAGCGATTGCAATGTCATACCCGTCGACGGAGGACAGAGGTGACAGCAGTCGCAGGTCCGCTCGAAATTCAAAATTTCGTAAAAGAGCGCGATAACGCGATCCAGTCGCTCGGACCAATGCACCAAGCCGCCGGACCTGCCTTGGAACAGATTTGCGGCCGTTGCGGCCGTTGTGCGTTAAAAGAGAGTCAAACTCTTTGCAGCACACCACCGTATTCAAGCCGTACCGCAGAAAACCCACACCGTAGAAAAATGACACGACTACTAAGGAGAAGCGATAGGAAGACCCCACCGCCAAAACAAACTGTAAAGAAAAAGCTGCTGGACAGGTCGCCGCGGCAATCTGCTTTGACCGATACGAAAGACTCCACCACCCGCGCTCTAATGGCAAGAATCGCGGAGATGGAGCAACGTCTCTCCTCTCATCCGCAGTCTTCAAATCCCCCCGCCGCAGTAGTAATGCAGACAGCTGGCGGGGTTGCTGGCCCCACGCAAGACGACATCAACGACATGCGTTCGCATGGCCGGGACATTATCGAGAAGAGAATGGAGAAAGGCGACATACCGGTGGGAGCCACCTCCTCGCGATTAAAAAGCTCCTTAGTCCGCGATGTTATCGAGGAGATTCACGCGGTCACGCCGTCTGTCCCGAAACGCCAAGTGAGCATGTACCTGACCAGCCGCTTAGCGTATTTGAAAATACCAAGGCCACAGAAGGACGCTGGAAACAGAAGTTCACCAAACAATTTCCGGACGGGTACTTCGCGCGCTACGAAGGCCCCGCAAGGGGCTTCCGATTATTTGGAAGAGCCGAGTCCTTGATCACCGCTGCTGAGACCGAGGCGATCCTCAACTTCCAGGAGGCTGGGCGTCCGAAGTCGGGGCCGCTCTATGATGCCGTAAAATCTATCAATGGATGGACAAAGGAGTCCATCCCAGACGATGGACAAGGCGAAGAAGAAGAGAAGAAAGTCAAGGTGGAGGAGCCCCCTCCGCAAAAGCAAAAGGTGTGTACTGCCGCTGGAACCGTGGTTCCAAACAACTGGAACTGTGAGTCCACGGGTTTCTTTAAGTAACTTTATTTCACGCACGAGCACGGGCCTATTCCCAGCGTTTGGAACTATTTTGGAACCCCTTTGGAACTCCTTTGGAACCGTTTTTTAAATATCGTCCAAGCCTTTGGAACCACCGTTCCACCCGTGACTGACATATTGTTGTGTCTTTCGTTTCGAATATACAGGAACCGTTGACCGAGAGCGAAGAAGATGGTAAGCTCACCAGCGGTCGCTTCGTCGAAATATTCCACGGTGCCCAGAAGGGGCACAAGTCGCGGCCGCCAGCGGACACGGATTCCTTCACGAACATCTCAAAGTTTTGCATCGCGCGCGGTTTGTTAGACGTGGTGGGGGAGGGCCCAACGGGCATGGCAAGTCTTAAGGGACTTGTCGTGCCCAAGGACTGCGTGGAGGTAACCCTCTACGCAATAAAGGACGAAGAAGACTACATCTTCCGCATGCTCTCCCACCATGCGGAGGGCATCAAACTTTTAAAAAAGAAAATGGGCAAGGAGGCAAAGATCAAGGGCGAGGACCTCGCCCACGACGACTCCTCTATTGTCCCCGCCGTAAAAAACAAGCCCACTGTCTGGTTAGTCCCTACCCATTGTTTTACTATTTTCTTTTTACTTACGCGTATGTGTTGTTTTACGCAAACCACACCGTCCCAGGTTTGGACGGGCCGTTCCAAGCCCTTGGACTGACCGTTCCCGCCGTCTGTACTCCGCAGGATCCCCACAAAATATGTAAGAAACAGCACGGTGCAAACCGATAAGAACGTCGACTTCGGCAAGAAAAGGAAAGCTGCTGCTCCTGAAGGAAGCAGCAAGCAGCAAAAGAAAGAGGAGGAAGAGAAAAAGGGTGAGGAGGTCGTCGACGAAAAGGAGGGTGATGAGAAAGATGATGACGAGGATGAGGATGATGAAAAAGGGGATGAGGATGATGAGGAGGATGCGGCAGCATGACTGCTATTTTTGTCAGAATATAGAGCTTGTTAGATCCCAGACAATAGAGCAATAGAGAACCTTTACGATTCTTTGTGTAAATATTTCAAACAGCAATACATATCAATAGCACCTTTGTATTGCATATGCATAATAGCAAGCTCGTGGACCAATGGTTCCAAGCCCTTGATACCTGTTTGTATGTATATAGAACAAAAACAGATTGGGACCATAGTTCCAAGCGGATGGACCTATACCGGTCCTTACGGTTGGAACCGTAGTTCCGGGTGGCTGGAACATTTTTGTAAATAACCACTATAAAAGGTCCCATTGAGTTCCAAGCCGACGTCCAAACGGTTCCTAATGCAGTCCAAACGGTTGGAACCCGTTTGGAATGTCGTCATTATATGGTCCAAGCCGCGTCCAGGCCGCCGGAACCCCTTTGGAATCATTAATCATAATATGTCCTACCGGGTTCCAAGCCGATGGTCCAAACGGGTCCTAACGCGTTCCAAGTTATGACCAAGCCGCTGGAACCCGTTTGGATTGTCGTTATTATATGGTCCAAGCCGCGTCCAGGCCGCCGGAACCCCTTTGGAATCATCAATCATAACAGGTCCTACGGGGTTCCAAGCCGACGGTCCAAACGGGTCCTAATGCGTTCCAAGCTGTTGCCGAGCCGCTGGAACCCGTTTGGAATGTCGTTATTATTTGGTCCAAGCCGCGTCCAGGCCGCCGGAACCCCATTGGAATCATCAATCATAACAGGTCCTACCGGGTTCCAAGCCGACGGTCCAAACGGGTCCTAATGCGTTCCAAGCTGTTGCCGAGCCGCTGGAACCCGTTTGGAATGTCGTTATTATTTGGTCCAAGCCGCGTCCAGGCCGCCGGAACCCCTTTGGAATCATCAATCATAACAGGTCCTACGGGGTTCCAAGCCGACGGTCCAGACGGGTCCTAATGCGTTCCAAGCTGTTGCCGAGCCGCTGGAACCCGTTTGGAATGTCGTTATTATTTGGTCCAAGCCGCGTCCAGGCCGCCGGAACCCCATTGGAATCATCAATCATAACAGGTCCTACGGGGTTCCAAGCCGACGGTCCAGACGGGTCCTACGGTATTCCAAACCGACGGTCCAACGGCTTGGAAACCGATTGGAATTTTATGTAAATTCCAAGGGGGTTCCAAGGGCTTGGATAGCAAATGTCCAGGTCCAAGCCCTTGGACCGCGGCTTGGACGGGGCTTGGACCTGGACATTTGCTGTCCAAGCCCTTGGAATTCCCAGTGTTAACGCCAACGCCTCTCAAACACATACCTGTCCTACCGGGTCCTATGGGGTTCCAAGCCGACGGTCCAAGCCCTTGGAATAATCCTTATTTTGTAGGGAGACAGCACACTCATGATGATCCTGGTGTAGGCTTTGAATATGGAGGCGGAAAAGCACACGCACGCTTCCCCACCCGGCATCTAATGGTTGAGCAACATATGGGGCGGCCGTGTCAAGCTCTGCAAGCAGGGAGCCGCGTCCTGGGAGACTCCATGCTGAGCGGCTGAGCGGCTGAGCGGGGTGAATGAGCGGAAGCTCGGTTGAGCCAAACAATGCGCTCCTTGCACGCATACACTGCCGCAGAACGCTGCATAGAAACAGGGTGGACTGTGGTATACTTGGGTTAGAGCAAATGCAAGCAGGTGCAGTATAATTGTGATATGATTGGGGTAGAGCACATGCAAGCAGGTGCAGTATAATTGCGATATAATTAAGGAAGGATACATGCAAGCAGGTGCAGGTCTCATGGCATCAGAGGCTCGCACCCGTCCATCTTCTCAGGGCAGCTTACCCGGAGGAGCTCTCGCCGGCGCTCAGTGCTACCAAAGCTGCCGAGAGAAAAATGGATTTCGTAGCTATGGCCAGCGCACGTTGAGTCTGATTTATTCTTTCCGGCGAGATACTCCACTCGCCTGATGTCATTGCCATTCTTATCTTTTACGATGTCCGCATGATCCTGCGGACAGAAGACACCAGTCAATGCTGGCAGTGGGCAATGGCATGGGCCTGACAGGTGCGGGGCATGTCGCTGGCATTAGCAGCATGAAGGGGCCCCTCGATGGATTGGAGTTGGGTAGCGTCTCTAAAGGTGAGGGTTGCCAAACACCAGGGACCTGCTGACTCCACCGGGATGTGGCACCACGCCGCCGCATATCGGCGACTCTGGTCCTCCGTTGGCGGACGTTGGCAATTCGGTTCTTGAACCATTTCATCGGATTTTGTGTGATAGTGTCAGATTGTGCGGCACCGATTGGTGGACGCATGAGTGGTGATGAAAAAAGGGCGCCAGGCCCGACATCCAAAGGCAGCCTCGCCATTGGCCCAAAGGAGGAAGCAGCATGCAGGAACCGGGCGGAGGATCGGCACAGAATTGTGGGCAGCAGCAGCCGAGAGTTGTGCGCGTGCTCGATGCGCCTTGAGAAGGACCCGTCATCATCGCAGTGGGGAAGCTGGCGTAACAAAATGCATCACAGGCTGCGGCGAGCACGCGGCGGTCATCCTCATCGAGTGGTATATGCATCACAGGCAAAGGCAAGCACGTGGTAGTCATCATCATCGAGTGGCACATGCATCACAGGCTAAGGCGAGCATGCGACAGTCATCATCATCATCGATGGGCGCAAACACATGGGTACTGTGCACCCATGGTGGGGACCGGCGCGCTGCACATGCACCCTGGCGGACGAAACCGGGTGCGAGCAAAGACTATAAAAAAGAGCTCTATCTCGAGAGGGCCCCGCATCGAGTCCCAGGCCGTGAGGCACGGCCAGATACCTGCAGGGCCTCCGTCAGATCTTGCCTCTCGGCCAGCTTTATCCCCTGCGCAGCCTCGCCCCACCTGCCTGACCTTAAGGGAATGCCCTCCGACGTAATGCCACGAGTGTAAGAAACGAGCGCGGCGTGGAATGTCGTCTCGGCCGTACGGAGCGTCACGACTCAAGGGCGTTTGACCGAGCCCGCCATGGAAGGCAAAGCACTTGCACAGGAAAATCGGCCCTGCCAATCAAAGGGCCGTATGCGCTGTGCGTCTAGCACGGTTACCATACATATGCAAACGAGACTCTTGCAATTTCCCAATCTACGGCCTTGGCACTCAGGACACTCCCGTATCCCTGCCCACGTGTGACTACATGCGCCGCCACAGCGGATATCCCACGGCTGCGAGTGGGTCACAGCAGATCACTCGCCTTCAGGGTATTGTATGACCCTAAAGGGGGTATTGGTCCCCTACTGCACAGTTGGATATGGGGCTATGATCACGGAAAATGTTGCCAAAAGCCGGATTTTGCCCGAACTTGATCTCAAAGACTTTTAGGGCTACACTACACATGCGTGCAACCCTAATAATTGACATCGCAGGGCTTGGTAACAGATCCCCATCAAACACACTGACCAAAAGCCGTCCGCAGATTTACTCCAGAAATGACGTGCCGCTGCAGGAGTTGGGAACTCCCATGGACACCGTTTATTCACGGAAGGAGGCAGACCACGTGCTAGCGAGATCACGCAGCGATCGGGTCACCACTCTGCAGTCACCGGGCGGCGGCCTTCGACCCTATGGCCGTACGTTTCTCGCATGATTGAGATTCTGTCTCTGCGTTACTGCCCGCCGGATATCAGCACGTTTGGAAGTTTTGTCCGCGTGCCGGATGCAGGCCACGTTCACAAGATGGAACCTAGGCCCGAGGAGCAGGTGCATGGCCGAGTTGCTAGAGCAGACCTGCATCGTTTGCGCTACCAGCAACCGGGTGTCCTCCGGTATGACTTCGTAAGTTGCGATCAGACGGTCGTACTTCTCCGCGAGGTCTTCGAGGGCGGCCATCAGCGCATCTGCGTTTTCCTGCTCCTCTTGCTGCAGCCCGTCAAACAGCGTCAACAGCCGTTCCTTCCACTCCCCCGGGCTCCCATCTGCGACTTTCAGCGACTCCAACGTGCTCTGGATGTCATCGCTCAAGCCAGCGTATTCTTCCCCAAGCTCTGTCACCTCTTGCCTCAAGCTTGCCCGCAGCGCCGCCGCCTCATCCACCTGCGCACTCACCACACGTCCGCCCCTCCCCCGTGGGTCTTGTGGGCCAACATGCGATACCCACCATTTACGGTGCACATGATGGGTGGGTTGGTGTGCGCAAAGTGCGCTTAGACCCGAACACCATCCCTGCGTCATGAGCGCCATTGTGCAGAATGACCTCATCCCGCTGAATATGAAACATATGTTCAGTATGATACCCTTTATGAGAGCCCCTTACCCCCAACACCCCCCCTACTGTTGAAATCTGCAGTGTCTGCTGATCAGTTTGATGTAAAGCATGACTGTCTAGGCCTTGCACAGCAGTCAGGATGCTCAAACCCTGAAGGAACCCTGAAGAAACCCTATGAAACCCTTAGATCTAGATCTAGATCTGCTGAACTAATCGTGGCCGTTGGATCATATGATGACCATCGGCAAGACACAGTGTGTAATAGTTCATCGGCCCATCGCAGACGTGTCACTGCAGTCGTTATGAACTCGACAGTGGCACGTCAGACTCTATTTAGTGAACTTTCACTTAGACTGCCCAATCAGTAATGATTGGGTGCTAAAGTTCGTGGCGTTTCAAGCTGCGAACTGCTATATCTTTTGAGAATGAAAGTTTTCGCTCGCTTTTTGCAAATAACCCTGTACTGAATTCCAAAAGGTTATGGGCCCACTTACATTGTAAGTGAGGATCCATTTTTGTTTATCACGCAAATTTTCCGCTGCGTGTAAGAGAATTCACTATGGTCAAAGGGAGTAAGAGCTATAGCCAAGCTGCGACACCGCCACCTCCTGGTGGCGCGCCAGAATGTGAAGTGTCATATTCTGGCGAGTCGTCTTCGCGAGATGTTGCGCTGAGTAGTCAGCAGGAGCAAATCTCGGCGCTTACGGAAATGGTGAAAGGTTTGAGTGCTTAGCTCTACGATATGCGCAGCCTTAATCACCCAGGTCTCAGCGCCACTCCTGTCCCTGAGGACAAACATCTCACTTCGTCGCCCGCTGGTGGGCGACGTCCTTTACCAGGTCTTTCTCATATGACCAAGGGGCTTTCCGCGGACTCGTACTTTTCTGGCAAGGAAACTGACCAGGAAGGAATTTGGGACGAGTTTTGTGCGAGAATTAAGCCTTCTTTGCGCCACCCTTCTCTTGCGCTACTGCTTTTGGAATCTACTCCGCTCCATATGGTGAGGGGGGATGAACTCTATCTTGAGGAAGCAAATCAACTGTTTTATGACTTCATCTGCCGTGTTACCACTGGCACTGCGAACGCTGTCGTTCGCAGCTACGAACAACATTCTGACGGTCACGGAGCTTGGCTTGAGCTATCCAAATTGCGACGCAACACCAGCGTCGTCTACTTCATCACCCAAGTGAATAAGCTGCTGTCGCTACCGAAACAACTCTCGAGACTTGCCCCTCCTCTCCCAACGTTTTTGGAGTCGAAGGAGACTCTTCGGCGTATACGCGAGTACTCCGCGAACGCGCGCGTTACTCCTTCTGGCAAGCCTCTGTGTATGGAGACGGTTGAGACCATATTTTCTGCCATGGCTATTGTGCGACTGCACCCCGAGTATATGCTCCTCAAGGCCAAATTCATGTCTGAGACCCTGCCGACCGCGAGTGTGCTGTCGGACCAAGTCACATCTCACTACGACACCATACTCGCCCCGCGTGCTGCCGTGACGCGCGCTGCCCTCGCAGTGAACCACACCGGCGACAATTCTGAATCTGAGGCTGCTGGCAAGGTCCCTTGCTCTATCTGTCACAGACGTGGCCACCCTTCTACAGATTGCTTCATCAAGAACGTCGAGAAGCGGGAGGCGTTCTTCGAGAAGGCTTCCCCCTCTACCAAGGCGGCAATTCTTAAGAAGGTTGCGCACTACGAGAGGCATGGTAAATTACCGAAGCCTGGTGAGCACCTTGGTGCTGCAGCTAGGCAATCTGAACTTCATCCTGGACTGGAAGAGGCTGGTGAGGTCCTTTTAGCCATTCGGGAGGCTGGTCCATCTGACTTACACCCTGGTCTGAGCGAGACCGGTGAAGATATATATGCCAGTTATTTCGGCTCTGGGCTATTGGAATCTGGTAATTCTAGCATCTCTGGCTCGCTGACCCTTTGCCCGGCCTCGGGCCAGCTATCGACGTATCAGGACTCCGAACTGGTGGAGTCATCATTAATGGACGGTGCACAATCTGCCCTGAGCTCAGGGTCAGCTGGGGCTGGTAATCTCAACATCTCTGGGTCGCTGCCTTCCAGTTCGACCCCGTGCGAGCCCTGGATATCTGGTCGGGGCTCTGTACCTGTGGAGTCCCAGTCCTCTGTGTTCCCGGTACTCAATTACTACTCTGTCCTGACGGAGGTGGGCGAGCCTGAGGTTGTTATATCCCACACTGCTGGCGAGGAGGAGAAGCACTCTGATACTGGTGAGACTTTATTTGCTCTCCGTGAGAGTGGGCAATCTGACTTATACCCTGGCCTGGAGGACACCGGTAAGGCTTTATTTGCTCTCGGTGAGGGAGGGCAATCTGGTAAATCTGCCTTTGTGGACCCTCCATCCTCTAGACTCGCCCTCTCCGACAATTATTCAGTGCTGGACAGAGTGTTGGCGGTGCCTACTGATGCTACTGCTCGCTGTGCTAAGGTGGCCGGGGGGGTGGTGGATCCTGACCTGCAAGTTGCGCCCCGCTCCACTATGGACAAGAGCGCTGTTCTGGATTGTGGCGCCACCAAGCACATCTTCGACTCTATGAAGGTGTTCACCGAGGATGATGATGGTGATCACTTTGGTGACAACTTTGATGACTCCATCCCCGATCTGGACTCGGGCTCCGACTCGCATGAGGATGATGATCCCGAGGCTTGTCAGGTTGGACTATCTGGACATCCTGAGCTTTATCCTGGACTACGAGTGGATATCTTGACAAGCTACCCCGTGATGATCAAATGAAGATTGAAGGGGCACCATCCCCACAAACTGGAGCTGAAGGGGCACCATCCCCATATCACTGGAACTGAAGACTGAAGGGGGCACCATCCCCATAAACTGGAGCTGGAGGGGCGCCATCCCAAGAACTGGGCATTGCTGACTGAAGGGGCACCATTCCCAAGAACTGGCAGTAGGACAACTAGGCAGTCACCCTTTAGAAGGGGTATTGGAATCTGCAGTGTCTGCTGATCAGTTTGATGTAAAGCATGACTGTCTAGGCCATGCACAGTAGTCAGGATGCTCAAACCCTGAAGGAACCCTGAAGAAACCCTATGAAACCCTTAGATCTAGATCTGTAGATCTGCTGAACTAATCGTGGCCGTTGGATCATATGATGACCATCGGCAAGACACAGTGTGTAATAGTTCATCGGCCCATCGCAGACGTGTCACTGCAGTCGTTACGAACTCGACAGTGGCACGTCAGACTCTATTTAGTGAACTTTCACTTAGACTGCCCAATCAGTAATGATTGGGCGCTAAAGTTCGTGGCGTTTCAAGCTGCGAACTGCTATATCTTTTGAGAATGAAAGTTTACGCTCGCTTTTTGCAAATAACCCTGTACTGAATTCCAAAACCTACCGCGAAGCCCGTGAGCTCGATGCTGACCGCTCTGCGGGGAGGCTTGGAGCTGGGCTCGTGCGCCTTGGATCCGCCGTGCGCCTGTTGTTGCCGTGCGCCGTCCTCGCGCCATTGTTTCGGTGTGGGCACGTCCACGTGTGCAGCCTTGGAGAGATGCCATATTCGGTCGTGGAATTGCTGGCGCATGGCGCGACGTGATCCAGGCGCCCACCTCCGATGTCTGCCGCGAGGTGGTGGCCTCTTCGGAGGCTTCGGCGATCTCCGTGGTGATGTTGACGCCGTTGGCTGCCGCGGCTTGCGCTAGGGCCGTGGTCATGCTGTCGCCCTCCGTTGAGGCCACTAGCGCGGCGGCAACGGCCTGCGCGTGCTGCATCAGGGCGTCGTCAGACTCCACCGCCTGGGTGTCCAGGAGTCGCCGCGCGCCTGCACTGCTTGTTGACGTCGCTGCCACTCTCGTAGTCAGACTCATCTGGATATCCAGGAAGAGCGCTCCCCGCTGCTCAAGCGCCATGCCCGTGCCGCCACTCGAGGATGGCGCCGCCGCCGTCATTCCCGCCGCATCCCTCACCGTCACCGATATGACAGTGACATCCTCCGGCAGCAGCTCCTCGCCACCAGTTGTGAGGCTGACGTTTCCCAGCAGAGTCGCAATTCCCTGTTTCCCACAACCGGCGACCGAAGCGCACTCCCGCTCAGACACACACTGAACCGCACGAGGCACGCTGACGCATGGGCTGCCAGGTCAGGACAGCCCGCCATCACCCCAGCGGATCAGAGAAGCTGGCAGGAAGGAGGCACGCCCGTGATAGGATTCCGCATTATACACAGAGAAAAGCAGCATGGCGGATGGTGTGGCCCACACGCATGAAGCACTGCTCGATACGCAACGTTGTGGATCACCACTCATGTGCCATGGGACACCGGGTATGACACGGGCACCGGGTGTGACAGGGCGAGAGCGTTTTCGGGTGGCATGCCCCCCAGGGCGCTCACTTAACGCATAGTGAGTTGCGCCCGCAGATTCGATGCATGGAAGCAGAAACCAACATACCGCACCCTGCCTCACCTTGCTGCAGCGGCAGACTGGTCTGCTCCATTCTTCAAGAGGCAGTACCCGTGAGAAAGGTACCACGAGGACGGCGCGGCCACACTTTCATGGTCTCACATGCCTCAAGTGGTGAGCTTTGAACGCTTTGAAATGCTGGCCAGAATCAAGAAGGATATCATCGAAGCGAGTTTGTGCCGGCACGCATAGGCACACTCAGGAATGGATACCCGCCTCGGCGCACAGAATGTTCGAGTGGCGCTGTAAACGCCATTCAGTGCCAGCTTGATCCTATATGTGTACAAACAGACACGGTGCACGCAAGGACACGCACAGATTCGGACGAATCGGAGGATCCAACGGCCCTCTTCCGCCAGCAATATTCTCCGGTGCTCCGTATGAGCACAGAACAATGCATGTGACGATGGTGAAGGTGCACTACTCAGAGTAGCCGCGCAGGAGACACATGCCCAGGGCGTGCTGCTATGCAAGGGGCGGGTACCTCGGCTCGACAGCTTCTGAAGAACGCAGAGCTCCGGCGCGCAACGCGGGGAGGACACTCACGGCAACGTGCGGGGCGGAAGCGGCGGCAGGCTTATACCTCCCGGAAAGCGGCGTTCTCTGTGCTATTACCATCGGCCAGCCTCGCAGCTTCCTCTTCAGCTGTAAGGACATTCGTGGTGCCTGCGGACATGTTCAGCGTGGTCTGCACGATCGCTTCTTCGGTGACAGCGATGTACTGTCTCGAGTATGCTATATTTTCGCTGCTATCAATCGCCGTGAGCACGTATCCATATTTGCCTGCTCGCCATTCAGGGCCCCTTTGCTCAGGCCAAGGTCTGGCTCACTCTTATTTCCGCGGCATGCTCAGGGAGGGGGGCTACGAAGCGTGGATCAGGGTGAGGTACTCCCAGATCACCCAATGTGGGGGTCGACTGCACTGGATTCCTGCCTGGGCGTTGCAGAATCTCCAGGGGCGCATGGCGGGCAGGCCAGGCAACTAGACTGCGCTTGTCATCAGGAGCTAGAGGCAGGGCGGCTGCGGTGGTGCCTGTGCCAACGGCTTCTTCTTGGAGAGCATTTAGGGCCTAACCTAGCCGGTGGGGCTGGAGCCAGCTCGGTACGCCAAGCGGGCCAGAGAGTCTGTCAGGCACTCCCCTGGTCGCTGCGCAGGGATGGGAGAGCAGGCATCGTGTGGAACGCAGTGCACGTGATTGCTCGGGAGAGTAGTGCAGCCGCAGAAGGCGCACAGGGCGACGCCACCCTGGCAGCCTGAGGCAGGGCATAGGTGGGGAGCGTGCGAGGTGCACGAGCCTTGCCGCAAAGCATGCTCTAGCCCAGCCGCTTCCCTCGAGCTGCAAACCACCCGACAGTCTCGAGAGTCGCTCGCTCAGCCAATGGGAGAGGAACAGGAGAAATACTTTCAGGCTTGCAAAAAGTGGATACGCGGAGTGGACAATTATCGAGGAGCTCGTGCGGTGCATCTTTTTGCCACCTGGACGACTGCGGCGAACTTACCCGGGAAACAGAGGTGGGATTGCTCGGGGCTGCATTTATTTGAGCTGCAGTCGTCGCAGAGCATATCCTGCCGCAGCACGATGGAGGCCGACACGTCCCCAGAGACGTCGTCGGTGGCCGTCGCCAAGCAAATGTGCGGGGGGCCCAGATCCGCGTCTGCAGAGGAGTTGCAGCGCCCGAGGCTCGCGGATGTCGTGGCATTTGCATAGATGACCCGCGCCGTGGCGGAGTGCAGCATGGCGATGACGGGGGGCGCAGTGTCGGGCGAGGCTTGCTGGGAGAGCAGCGTGGCGCGGGTCTCGCACGGGATGTCCGAGCAAGCGAGGTCATCGCACAGCTCCTCGCCGCTTGCGCACTGGTCGTGGCACCACACCATCCCCCACGAAGCTAAGCCCCATCGATGCTTGAGCCGGAGTGCCGCACTTACTGCCCGGCATGGCTGACATAGGATGCACAGCTCTGCGCTCTGTACAATGCATCCGGCCTGTCGCCGAGCCTGCCCTGCCGCGCAATCGTTTTTTCCTGAACAACCAGCGCATCGCGCTGAGATAATTTGAAACCCCATCGGACTGCTCTCGAACAACAAAGCTCGCATCGCTCTCAAATTACACCCGTTGAATTTGAGCCACTCGCCACTCCCTTCCCTGTTGACCTAACCTTCAGCGCCAACACTAAAATACAATGATTTGTGTCTGGACTTGATCACGGATGGAACGCACCCAGCACACACCAAATGAGCGGGAACATCATGGGCCACGGAAGGTCTCCAGTGTCGTGTACATGTTAGGGTATGTATCAGAGTGCCCATGCGCCCGCATAGCGCCAGGTGGCAACGCTTTGGTGCACTCACCGGTTGGCTGATGGTCACCGTGCGTGACGCGCTTGCATTTTGTGCGGGCGTCACGTGGAGTCGAAGACCAGGAAAACGACCTCGAAGATGGTTCCCACCGCCGCGCTTGTGTTGAGACAGCCTTGGAGGCCCTTCGTCTGCCACTCGTGCCCTGCGCACCCGCTGCCCAGACAACTCTCCGGGGGGCATGCCAGCACACGTGCCGTCAGATCGCCGTCTTCCGTGTCATTGGCCGTCGCACCCGGCTCGCACAGCAGCTCCCCGCCAGAGTTCAGCTCTTCGCCCTCCCTGCACTCGCGGTACTCGCTGTGCTGCTTGACGCTGACGTACGCGGTGGGGACCGCTGCAGTGAATAGTAGGGTGACAGTTGGCAGCGCGTTCACCACTTTCTCCTTGTCGATGTCCAGACGGGACAAGTCCTCAATGCACGTTCCTTGTACGCTGCACGAGACATCATCTGGAGGAGAGAACATTCGGTCAGCTTCGCAGGTGATGCCGGCACCTTTGTCTTCATGAAGGGCGTGGCGTCACACCAACTTCCACGAGGAATATGACAATATGCATTTGACGCCGCAGGCGACACAACGGCGCGCGGCATCTTTTATGACTGTGTGCTGGATATACCTTTCCCTCTGTCAGCGCCGCAACAGAGATCCCGCTCGGGACGTCATGGTGACTCGGCAACAGGGGTGCCCTAGCATGGCGGGTGTGGGAGGTCGTAACACCCACCGGCACAAAGGGACTCTCCCATGGGGCAGGCTGCGATGACCGTCAAATTGCGCGTCACGCAGCTATTGAGCCCCACGCTGTTGGTCACCGTGAACACGATGGCGTGGGTGCCAGGCAAGTTGGTGTCGATGGAGCATCCACTCAGCCCGAGGTTTGCAAAGCGGTTCGCGACGCCGTCCGGGGAGCATGCGACGACCCTGCAGCCGCGGCGCTCCAAGAACACTCGGCATCGGTTCATAGGACAAGACCCAGGGTACTTCACTTATCCTGTCAATCGGTACAGGTATACAGATCGCCTCTGCACCGTCTCGATCATCAGTGAATCCCCGTCCCCTATAATAGCTTGGCGCAGCGCAAACTACTGCAAGCCATAGTTACGCATCACTTGTCCCCACCAAAATGCAGTGATCTTCTTGGTCACACAGACCTCTTCCATATAGGACAAGAAATCTGTGATTTTATCTTCCACACTCGTCTCACCCACGTTTTGGACTCGCTTGACATCATCTTCATGCCACTTTTGATGATGCTACCCCTAGGGTCCATGCAGGGACTGCCATCAGCCACAGCAGTAGCTCATGGACTGCCAGGAGGTTCCACCCATCGTAGTGAGGATGAGCAGGTTTCCAGGTGCGTCCATAAAGGTCGGTGTGACCACTGTCTCCTGACCTTTGTTCGGGACAACTTTGAGCTTTGCTTTCCAGATGCGCGACAACTCGCAGGTACTCATTTGTAAGGTCCTCACCATTCTCCTTGACGGTTCAAAACCATGGTTTGGTAAGTTTGGAAGCATGAAGGTAAGGTTTGATAATGGTGAGGACCTTGCAAACGAGCACCTGCGAGTTGTCGCGCATCTGGAAAGCAAAGCTCAAAGTTGTCCCGAACAAAGGTCAGGAGACAGTGGTCACACCGACCTTTATGGACGCACCTGGAAACCTGCTCATCCTCACTACGATGGGTGGAACCTCCTGGCAGTGCATGAGCTACTGTTGTGGCTGATGGCAGTCCCTGCATGGACCCTAGGGGTAGCATCATCAAAAGTGGCATGAAGATGATGTCAAGCGAGTCCAAAACGTGGGTGAGACGAGTGTGGAAGATAAAATCACAGATTTCTTGTCCTATATGGAAGAGGTCTGTGGGACCAAGAAGATCACTGCATTTTGGTGGGGACAAGTGATGCGTAACTATGGCTTGCAGTAATTTGCGCTTCCCTACGCCAAGCTATTATAGGGGACGGGGATTCACTGATGATCGAGACGGTGCAGAGGCGATCTGTATACCTGTGCCGATCCACAGGAAAAGTGAAGTACCCAGGGTGAAGGACCTTGGGCGTCCCACGACTATGCCGCCGTCGTAGCATAGGGAAGAATGGCAGGTGGGAAGCGCACGCGGCACTTCCTCAAACGTGGATAGCGCCGAGCCTGTGACTCGCCCCACCGCTCACTGCTGATATGCACAGCACACGCAAAATGGCACGTGCGAGGAATCGGAATAGCACTAGATGGGACTTGAGAAGGTCTAATGAGGAACTTAGTTCATCCGTTATAGTGAGATGCAGACGACGCGCGGCGGGCTTGTCGGGCAGATGTTGAGGCGCTGAAAAGTGTGGAGAGAGACGCTAAGCGAGGACACACCGCCTGGAAACACTCAAAACCACCGGGCTGGCGCATTCCAAAGTCGATCACTTAGCACACTTTGTTTTATTCTGAGCGCTCGAAAGAGGATCGGAGATGTAGGTTTGCTTCCTACCGCCCGCATCCTCGCTGGCACCTGGGGCCCCCACCTGTCTGTCAGGTCCCCATCCACGTCGTCGGTTGCGGCTGCCCCGCGATCGCAGGTCAGACTGAGAACCGCGTGCTCCACGGGGCACGCCGCGTAGGGCTCCCCCTGGGGCACCGAAATCGCGGCGGGCCCGATCAGCTCAATGTTGGGGGTTGTTTCGGGCTCATCCGGCACCTCCTCGTCCTCAGTGATAAAGCCTGGGCACAGCTGGCCGTCACTTTCGCTGCAGACCGCGCTCCCATTCGCGCTGGAGTGGCACACCCTCTCCCCCATCGATGCGCATGGGTTGTCCACGTACACACGCCGCTTCACGTCAGCCGCCTTGTTCCCCGCAGAGTCGGTCACGCTGTACGTGATGACATATGGTTGGTCGGTGGGTGTCGCCACCGCGGTGTCGACCAGCTTGCCTCCGTAACTCGCGATCGCGTGGCTCAAGTCGACGTCCACGTCGTCGTGGGCACGCACGCCAGGGTCCGCCCACGCATCGCCCTGCTAGGTCCCCAACTCATGGCACATTAGCGCGAAACAACGATTTGAGCCGGATGCAATTTTTGATACGTCAAACCTGCATCACGAGTTTATAGTGCTCAAAGCCTTCTCTGGTCATGCAGCGCCGCGAACCACAAAGCATGCGTCGTGGCCGAGTGGCGAATATCCTATTCCGCGCGCCGGGTGCCTCCGAAAAATTCACTGCGGCGCAATCGTTCGCATGAAGCAATGCCCGTGGCAGAGCGCGGGGCCCTCTGCCAGACATCCACTTGACACCTAGGCGCGCGCTGTGGTCTTGCTCTCTCCGAGCGGTGGCGCACCTGCAGCAGGTGGTGCAGCATGACAGCGCACCCGGCAGTGGTGACAGCCCTTTGGCCGTCTCCAAGCAGGGTTAAGGTGGGCGGGGTGTTGTCTGCCTCCGGCTCAAAGTCGTCCACCACGGAGCTGGGCTGTGCGTTGGAGGCTGCGATGAATGAGGTGTCGAGACACTCGCACACCACCTCAGCCGCGGAGTCTCCAGTGCCGTCCACGGCTGCCTGCTCCTCGCAGATCGCACAGGTGTCCCCTGATGCGATGTTGTCGCACAGGTAGGAGGGGGGCTCGCAAAGGGGCGTCACAGCCACCTCACGTAGCGCTGTGGCACGGTTCCCGGCGGCATCCGTGGCGGTGTAAGTGATGCGGAAGCGGGCCTCTGGATCGGTGACGCAACATGTGTCCACGTCACTCACCCCAGCCACCGTCACCTCCACTTCGTAGCCGTCGACCTGAATGATCGACCAGGACCCCAGGACACCCAGCCTCAGCATTCCCCCTCGTCCTGCGCTATTCAGCACCATGCCACACACAAAGCGCGCCAGCCGAATGTGTGATACATTGGCGTGGTGCGTGCTTCGAGCTGGTCGTTGAGGTCGGCAAATGGCGGATGCGGCAGGTCAGATGTTCTCAACAGAGCCTGAATGGCGAGCGGGCCTTTCAGGCACAAATGACGAACCAATGAGGAGCTCTAAAAAACGCACTGCATGCCAAGGTGGGGGAACCCTGTCAGCTCCCTACCTAATGCGGTAAAGCACCAAACTTAAATCAGGATCGACGGCCATACGTTTCATATCTTAGGAACTACAGAAAGTGCGTGATGTAATCGAGCGCGAACTAAGCGGTGCGAGTGAACAGAGAAACTCGGAGGTGAGGGATCGGATGATTGCGGATCGGAGCGATGCATTTGAACTCTGAGTCTGAGGCGTGAGAGAAAAGGGAGAAGCCTTTAGTTGGTATTCGAGCCGGCCGGGCGCATTCGAGCAGCTCGGGCACTGCGAGATCACAGCACGAGATAGCGAGTCGCACCTCATCGTAAGCCAGCACCCCGGCATCCACGTAGCTGTGGGTCTGGAGGATCTCTGTGTAGACTTTCCCCTGAAGCGTAATCTCGGGAGGTTCGGTGTCAGGGGGGGGTAAGCGCTCCTCGTACGCATCCTCGTACATCAGTTGAGCCACCACAATCACAGGGGGCGGAGGGAGGGGCGGACGCGGGGACGGGGGTGGACGTCGACCAGGGGCGTTGGGAGGCAGCGGTTGAGGAATAGAAGGGGTTGCACTGGAGACGGAGGGCAGGGAGAGAGGGGTTGCTGGGGGCTTAAAGGTGGTAGACAAGGCGGAGGGGTGAGCAAGGAGGCGGGGGGGTCTATGTAGACGATCTGGCTGGTGGAGATGCAGCACGCTGTCAGGGGGCCGTATGTGTCGACGAGGGCGACGAGTATGGCGGAGGGCGAGCGTGCCAGGTCGTCCACAAAGTCCGTGGCAGTGCCGGTGGCAAATGGAGAGAACTGAGTGGTGGAGGTGACGCCAACGCTGCCAGCCGAGATTGAAGTGATGCTCACGTCCACCGTGGTCACGCCTGCGCCAGCCGCTACTTGCACCGTGAAGGCCTCTACGAAGGCAGCCCTGAAGGTGTCTTCCTCGAGGGCGGTCGCATCCAGCGATGAGAACGAAATCGTGGCCTCGACTGCATCCACGAGGATGGTGCCAGGCGCGTGTGGTGGTGGAGGGCAAGGCGGAGGAGGCGGAGGGGTCGGTGGTGCTGGAGAAGGTAGTGGGGGGAGGGGTGGGAGAGGGTGGCGGGGTGGGAGGGGCGGGGGATGGAGGGGGCGGGGGGATGGAGGGGGGGGGGTGGCGGGAGAATCGGTGGTGGACGGGGTGGGCTGGGCCATGTGCTAGTCGGCGAGCTGGTAGGGGGAGCTGTGGGTGAAGAGGTGGTCGGCGTGGCAGTGGGCGATGCTGTGGGAGGAGCTGAGGGTGAACTTGTGGGGAGTCTGGTTGGTGAGGCAGTTGGTGAGCCAGTGGGCCCGCCGGTGGGCGTCACTGACGGTGTGGCAGTTGGTGTGACTGTCGGAGATGTTGTGGGCGAAACAGTGGGGCCTAAGGTGGGGCCCATGGTGGGCGACGTGGTAGGTGGCATGGTGGGAGCCATGGTGGGCACCACGGTCGGCGACGCTGTAGGCGGAACGGTGGGAGCCATGGTGGGCGACACGGTGGGCGACGCGGTAGGCTGCATGGTGGGCGTGGCAGTGGGTGTTGTGGACGGTGATGCAGTAGGCTGTGCCGTGGGAGACATGGTGGGCGGTACAGAGGGGGCTGCAGTGGGTGTTCCAGTGGGTGGCGTGGTGGGGCTTGGGGTGGGAAAATTCGTGAACGGGGGGGGTGAAGGAGGAGGCGGAGGACGAGGAGGGGGACTAGGAGGAGGGGGGGGATGGACGGTATTGACAGTTGCGTTGATGTGTGAGATCGGGACACCGCTTGCGGATGTGAAGACTGCGACACCTTCAAGCAAAGTGGTGCCTACACTAAACCCGCACATGGTGATCGCACAGCTGGTGGCGTCTGAGCACATGGTGGCGGTGGTCCAGCTCCAGCTCAGCGACTGTGTGCCAGCTGGTATGCTCAAAGAGCTTAGGGACAAGGTGGACATCGTTGAGGGTAGGCCGGTGACGATGATGCACGTAGTGCCGGTAGATCCCGTCCAGTACACCAGCATCGCATCGCGGGGGCCGGCATGGGTGAGAGTGATGATTGGCGGGGGTGGGCTTGGAGGAGGCGGGGGAGCCCTAGTCGGGCTGCGCGATGGCGATGTGGTGGGGGCAGCCGTCGGGGACAAGGTGGTGGGGTGGGTGGTAGAAGGGGCGCTTGTGGGAGGCGTTGTGATGGGGGAACTGGTAGTTGGGTGCACGGACGAGGGAGCTGCTGTCGAGGGTGAGACGGTCGGCACCGGAGTAGGCGCACCGGTCGCCGGACTTCGAGTTGGGGTTACGCTTGGACTTGAAGTAGGTTGATGGCTAGGGGTAAGGGTGCTCGGGGTAACAGTGGGCTGGGCCGTCGGAGATACGGTGGTTGGAGACACGGTGGTTGGAGATACGGTGGTTGGAGACACGGTGGTTGGATACGGTGGTTGGAGACACGGTGGTTGGAGATACGGTGGTTGGAGATGGTTGGTGGTTGGTGCGGTGGTTGAGACACGGTGGTTGGATGGACACGGTGGTTGGAGACGGTGGTTGGAGACACGGTGGTTGGAGACACGGTGGTTGGAGACACGGTGGTTGGAGACACGGTGGTTGGCGACACGGTGGTTGGAGACACTGCGGTGCCGCTCACCCCTCTCCATCTCAATCCCACTATTGGGCAATTGCAGGATGCCTGCGGGGACCTCCCATCTCGCTCTCTTCCCCAAGGGAGGCGTGATGCGAAAACGAATGAGACGATTGCAAGAGAGCAGGCAGAATCGAGATAGAGAGTAGCCGATAATTATGCGGGTAGGAATAAGCTGATCTAATATAGGATACACTTATCTTATAAACACAATTGCACTGCTGATAACTCATCACACTGATATCATTCAAACCATAACAACGGAATGGCGGCAGCTTTCATATCTGCTGCCTTTATTGTTCTGTGTTCCCGCCAGATATCTACGGGTTGCTACGAGTACATACTCTAGTCACTACAGTCGACAGTGACACAGTCGACTGTTCAGTCATAGGATCCATGACCACGGCCGGCAGACTCTGCCGTGCCCGTGGAATGCATTTGTGTGTACTATATCAGTGTTAGGTTGTAGCACAGTATGACAGATGATAATACAGAATGACAGATGACTACAGGTCAGGTTTTCCTACTCCTCCGTGCTTCGGAAAAAGCGAAGTACAATCTGACGAAGCACCAGAAACCTGTCAGTCGGCATGGACTTCGTGAAGAAGTCAGCCAGATTCTCTGCTGATGGCACCTTCACTATCCAGGAGATACAGCCCAGCTCAGCCACCTAGCGGTCCCGCACTGCAATGTGCCAAGAAGCACTGTTATTGAGAGCGCTCTCCGCCTGGATGACGGATGCATGGTTGTCCCCGTGCAGCACCACCCGGAGCTACACTGAGGCAAACTCTCAAAGCAGATTGACCACGTGCTCGATGTCCCGAGCCGTCTCTGAGAGTGCAACCAGCTCGCCGTCCGCGGTGCTCACAGCAACGGTCTTCTGCAGCTTGGATGAGTAAATGACGGTGCTGCCGTTGAGCCTCACCAGCGAGCCCGTCACAGACCGGCGCGTAACTTTGTCCGCTGCATGATCAGCGTCCGAATAGGCCGAGACGACGAGCTCAGCAGTGTGAGACGCCGGTGAGCTGCATTGCCGAGTCAGACAATCGTCACTAGTTCCCTTCAAATACCGGAGCACTCGCAGAAGATGTTGCAAGTGCGTCGCACCGTGACAATGCGAGAACCGCGCCAGATAGCAAACCGCCGTCAAGATGTCCGGCCGCGTGCAGCGCCCCAGCCACATAAACTCCGTGGCCAAGTTCGCATAAGGAACGTTAGCCGTAGCATCCTGCGGGTCTGCCAGTGTCAGCGAAAGCTTCGGTTCCATAGGTGATAAGGCAGGATTGCAGTCCGTCATGCCGAACTTCTCCAGCATACGGCGAATGAGACCATGCTGACTCATACGGCATTCTCTCACCAGGCCTGCGTCACGGAAGGTCATGCGCATACCCAGAATGTCAGTCAGTACACCTTCGTCCACACTGGGATAGGCGCTGTTGAAGGACGTGAAGAAAGTGTTCTTCCACGCTTCGCTGGACGTCAACACAAGGAAGTGATCAACATGAATATAGATGAAGACGATGAGCTCGTTCGGTAGGAAGATGTAGAAAAGACACGGGTCGACGTTCGAGACAGCGAGCATAGTATCATACTGCAGCAGCCACCGTTTCAACGTGAAATACCACACTCTCGGAGCCTACTTGAGCCCATACACGCTCTTCGCCAGCCTGCCGAAATGTGTCCCGCGCACCATACGGCCGTCCGGTCACCTAACATAAAGAGGAGCTGCGACGTCCATTTCGCTGTACAGAAAGCAGGTCACAACGTCCATAATGAACGCCAGCAGACCCAGGATAAGACACAGCTGAATCAGAACACACAGCGTGTTGAGCTGCGTGCACGGGGAATACACCTCCTCATAGTTCACACCATGTGATTGCTTGTTGCCGAAGACAACCCAGCGAGATTTATGCTTAGTAAGTACATTTGCAGCATCGAACTTCGGCTTGTAGATAGCCTTCATTCCAAGTGCTTTCACACCCGCTGGAAGACTCTTGACTGGCACGATTGCCTGCTTCACGTCGATGAGCGCGCACTCCTCCTTCTTGTCTGACGCCCGCCACTCCTCCGCGTCCGGCGCATTCACGAGCTGTGGCCAGTTCCTCGGACTCGTTACACCATTAGGCAAGCACTGCTGCTGAACGGCTGCCAAGGCCACGTGTTGCACCTGGAACCAAATAGAGGTCACGGCGACGTTCACTGATTTCCCCATGCGCCCACAATGCCGCAGCAGACGCACCTGATAGGGCAGCCTGTGCTCCTCTCGAGCATTGGTGCAAACAAAAGCGCTCTCCCATTCTGCTCCCGACGTCAGCTGCACCTCTGCAAACGCAAATACAGGATAGAAACGATTGACAGTCTGCTCGCTGAGACACGCCCTGAGTAGCTCGAGGTTGGTAACACTCTGCTCGAGAAAAAAACTCACCGGTGCCCAAAACGTCGCACGCGTGTCGCCCGAGCGCGACTGAAGTCTCACAACACCTGTGAACTCGTCAGAGTCGGAGGGCGCGTACGCAGCTATATCAAGAACCAGAGTCGGTGAACCAGTGAACTTCTCGACGTACGGTGCATCCATTTGAACACAGACGAATAACGACTGCAGTGGTACGACCACTGAAGGATCCCAGCTGAGCACCAGCTTCCCTCGATCGTTGACACGCTCATCGAACCGTGCCATCCCATATCGTAGAACCTTCTTCCTCTCCAGGCAGTAGAGAAGATACGAAGTTGATCGATCGTCGTGGTGTCGCTCGATCAGCCAGTTTAGTGGGCAGGCTCGCGTCAATAAATCAAATAACCAAATAACCAAAGATACGAAGAGTGCTCAAATCCACCTTCTGGTTCAACACGTCCATAGTAGACCTCATACCGAGCTCAGCCTTCACCAAACGGTTCAGCAGATACACAGCGTGACGAAACGCCAGTGGCCACATACTTGCAGGGAGACCCGCAGTCATAAGCATGGCCCTGGCCTTGGCCTGCAGAAGTCGATTGTACGACTCCACTCGTGCATTGTTCTCTTGGAGATACGGTGCTGTCGTACGCTGAAGGATAACGCGCTGCTTGCAGTACTCGGCCGTCTGAACCGCAATAATAGTCGAGTCGTTGTCAGACTGCAGTACCAGCAAGTCCAGGTCGTACACGATCTCCTCCACATCCAAGTCTCCCCCCAGAATTGCTCTGCCAGTAGTTCGTACTACGTCTCGATAGGCCTGCAGAGCTATGAGATACTGCAGCTTGCGGCCCCAGAAATAAATGCACCCGAGTCCAGAGTAGTCGTCCACGTGTATCGTGTATCCACGGGAACCACCCAGCGATATCTGGAACGGGCCACCGTGGTCCATGAAAGTGAGCTGCCCAAGTCGTGTAGATGCCTGTCTCTTCTCCGCCGTCTTCCTCACGGACTTGGGTACACGTCCCCGGTCCATCGCCTGTGAAGGCCTCGTCACCTTGGACACCTGGCACGACATACATTGCTCAGAGCACTGCGTCACTTCACTAGCATGCAGTTCCTCAGAGCTCACACCGAAGTCCACACCTTGCATATCCATGACGAGAATGTATCTGTCACAGATGTGTCCAAGTCGTAGGTGAGCAAGCACTTTTGCATCAACACGTCCCACAGTGAACTGGTCAAGGTAGAACACCGTAACTGGCCACGGCGTGCCCTGCGTCCGGACTCGTCCCGGCTCCGACTCCGTCACCTCGTCCACACGATAGCACTGGTCTTTAGATGCCGAGAAAATAACAGTGCCCTTCGAGTACGTCTCAAGCTCCTCCAGCTTCTTGGTCAACCCCCACCAGTCAGCATTAGGCCTGTGCGGGAGCACCAGCAGGAACTTGGTGTGCTCTGGGTCCTTCGGAAAGTCCGTGAAGATTTTCACCAGAAGTCTCGCAATAAAGGTATCCACGTAGGGCATGTTCGCATAAAAGGCTCGACCCGCCAGCGTGTGATCGAAGACCGAGTCCTCCACTGAGTAGAACTCCGGTAGGTGCGCATTGTGCTTATCAGCACCCATATCCACAGCGAAAGGACCCTTCTCCGCGTTCCAGCGCTGAAAGTCGGCGAACTTCCAGTTGACAACGTCACGGAACACCTTCTTCTGCACCGTAGGACACGCCGTCTCAGCAGCAAAGGACTCCGGTAACATGAAGATTTTTCCGTCCCGCACCAGTCGTACTCACCAGTTCACGATCAAGTGGCTGCCCGTACAGTTTATACTTGTCTTCGAGTCACACCGCCGACAGAAGATTAAAAGGTGAGTCCGGCACGTACTGCGTCTCCACACTGAGCATGTCAACCTTGCCAGTTGCATAGTTCCACAAATTGACGAGCACCACACCGGCACCCTTCGACGCCGTCACTTCCCCGGCCATGACCTTGAAGTTCACGGCCTCCTCAGCACGAACCGTGCCCCCCTCGAAGAAACACAGGTCGTTGATCACGTTCCGTGTGGCCATAGAGTCGTAGTGAAGCACTCGTTGCTGCACAACCTCCACGGTGCTGGCAGCCACAGACGCCTGCTGAGCAAGTTCCCGTTGTAGATCAACTAGGTCACCTTCCGATTGAGCTACTCCGTACACCCACGAGTCTTGCAACACGTCTCCTGTGTACACACCAAGTTGATCACCGCAGTTCTGCACGGCCAGAAAAGCACACGGTACCTCATCATGCTCCTCCGCCTCCCAGATTTCCTCGTCCGTCATTTTGCCAGCCATCGATGACACTGCTGCCGCAACCTTCTCCACTACCTTGTCATTCTTCGACTCCAGGTGACGTTTCTTCCGTTTAGCATACCGATCTCTACACAGTGCTTTCTTCGCAGAATTCATCTTGATGAACTCCTCCATCTTCTAGGAACACATAAGCCAGCACGACTCTGATGAATGCCCACCGGAGCATACGGCGCATACTAGGTGCTTGCTGTCATTCACCTTCTTCTCCGCTTCCCGTCGTCGATCACCGAGCAAACCCTTAGCCACTGCCACTGTGTCGGTATCGTCTGCAGCCGCTACATAGTCTCGCGACGGGTTGCGCTCTTGTATCACGTTGACATAGAAAAATTCACAGTGTTGTTGTAACAAGTCGAACGTCGGCTTCGCCTCTCGACCTAGGTCAGCAACCACCGTTGCATACTCATTAGGCAGAGCCAAAACGGCAAACGCCAGCGTCATTACCTCGATTGTTCTCCTATCCAAACGTTCTCCAACATACGGGCAGATAGACAATTGTAGGTCTGCAAAAGCACTGAGCTGCTTAACTGGATCTGACGTTGAGTTCACAGTTAGGCTCGTTAGATGATTCCTTCATTGACGCCGCCAACTGACCAAATAGCTGGGGTTCCGCACATGCACGCGATTTACGATAGTGAGGATGCGCCGCCTGGGGTCAGGCGCTAACCATTCAGGGCAAGGGTCTCGAGAGGGATCTACTGTGTGCAGACCGCTATCTGAGGTGCCTCGGCACGACTCCTACCGCGGTCAAGCAGAGAACAGCCCCTCAACCCGCAAGCGGGGAGAAACCCATCTCCTCCCGGGGGGACACTGGCCGACACGTGAGGACCACGAGTTACGATGTCCTGCGCTGCTTCACGGCTTGCCTCTTGGAATGGGACCTGACCCGGCTCCTCTTCTTCGGGGGAGCGGCTTCCGGGGGGCAGAGGCGGGGGCGGAGGCGGGGAAAAATAACATTTGTTTGCATTCTGGTCTGATGCGATCTTGATCTCATGCATTTTGCTCTACGAATAAATGCAATGCATGCCCTCACCCGCAAGTACTGAACAAGTCCTGAAGCAACAAGCATGCAAGCGCGCCTGACCGTCAAACCATACCTGACCGTCATAATAGGCTTGACCGCCGTAGCACAGTACCCCTCACGCAGCCTTGCCCTTAACTATTACGGGCACGTGAGTTGCACTGACAATGCTGTGGTCAAGGCCTCACCTGACGTCGGTGGAGCGGATGGTGCAGCGGTCCGTGAATTGAAGTACCAAGCAATCTTGTCATCATTGAATGAGGCGGACAGCACGTCGATGTCCCCGTCGCCATCCACGTCTGCTGCATACACTGAATATGCACCATCGGCCAGTGTGCTGATGACCTGCTGGCTGCCGAAGCCCCCGCTCCCATCGTTTGCATACCATGCGATCTTGTCCTCACCCGCTGAGGCGGACAGCACGTCGATGTCCCCGTCGCCATCCACGTCCGCTGCATACACTGATAGTGGACCATCGGCCAGTGTGCTGATGACCTGCTGGCTGCCGAAGCCCCCGCTCCCATCGTTTGCATACCATGCAATCTTGTCATCATTGAATGAGGCGGACAGCACGTCGATGTCCCCGTCGCCATCCACGTCCGCCGCATACACTGACCTTGCACCATCGGCCAGTGTGCTGATGACCTGCTGGCTGCCGAAGCCCCCGCTCCCATCGTTTGCATACCAGGCGATCTTGTCATCATCCCTTGACGCGAACAGCACGTCCTTTGTCTTTGTCTTTGTATGTTTTAACCGGACACCGTAGTAAACATCGTCGACCCCCTATACCGCTGAAAAGCGGATAGTGGCGTGAGTGCACATCACGGGGGCAAGCCCAGGTCCAGCAGCCCCAGTCCATCCCCGCACCGCAGGGGGGGCTAGCCCCAGCCGTCGGGGGGTCCTCAGCGACCCGAAGGAGCGCGATTAGCTCGTTCCCCCGTCATTCAGGCGCTGGTGACGGTACGCTACGGGCCGTTTCGGGACCCCGATACCCTGCTGTGCCACTTTGAACATCGTCGTGCCACCGCCGGGTCGCGGGGCGCAATGTATGGCACAGCGATCGGCCGCCCCCAGTGGTGCATTGGGTGAGAGCTACCCTCGGGCCATGACGCACCCTCGGACCCTGCCCGCACACACCGCTGGAAACATGTCCTTGTTGCAGTGCACAACCTGCGGAGAGGAATGGTGACATGCAGCAGGGGGCGCGGAGGGAAGGGTGACGCAGAAGGGGACTCGCAGGACAGGGGACAAGACACCCAAGCCAGAGGCGAGCACTGTTATCACCCTATAGCCGAGGCCAGGGCCGGTCACCCCGGGACGAGGAGGCGCAAAGCACAGGATCAGTCACAGAGAAACACGAACGACCCGCACCTGGCATCCGCGGGGGCCCACTCATCCGTGAACGCCCCTCCCGGGTAGAGCAGCGCAGGCACGTCAGATACCATCAGCAGACGTCGGCGGTCGCAGCAGCAGCCCGAGGCAGTCGCAGCGACAAGGGAGCGTCAGCCCCCAAGCAAGCAGCATACACGCAGATCGACACCGGAGGCAGCAACACCGCAGCGCAACCCTAAGAGCGAGTGAGGCAGGGCGTTCAGGGCAGGGAAGGACTCACAGCGCCCAGAGCTTGCAATGAGAGATGGATTGAATCGGAAAAGATATACGACTCGGATGTCCATGCGGATGTGAGGATGCATCGCCTGGGGTCAGGCGCTAGCCATACAGGGCAGGGGTCTCGAGAGGGATCTACTGCGTGCAGACCACTGCCTGAGGCGCCTCGGCGCGACTCCTACCGCGGTCAAGCAGAGAATAGCCTCTCAACCCGAAGGGGTAGACACATCTCCTCCCGGGGGGACACTCGCCGACTCAAGAGGACCGAGAGCTCAAGAGGTCTTGCTCTTTTTGTGCAGCCGTCTAGCGCAGTGGGAGCTGCCCCGGTTCCTCTTCTTCGGGGGGGCGGCTGTCGGTGGGGGCAGAGGTGGAGGCGGAGGCGGGAGGCGGGGCGGAGGCGGGGGCGGGGGCGGAGGTGGAGGCGGATGCGCGGGCGGAGGCGGAGGTGGAGGTGGTCGCGGCGGGGGTGGGGGGCGGCCAGCGCGGATGGGGAGGGTGGCGGCCGGAGGGCGGGGGGGAGGCGGAGTAGGGCTAGGTGGGGGGCGGCAGCAAGCTGGGCGGAGGAGCGGAGCGGAGCGGGGGGCCAAGAGGGGAGGGGCGGAAAAGCACCGGTGGGCGGGGGCGGAAGCGGAATGGTGCGTAGGGGTGGGTGTGGAGAGAGGGTGAGGCGGGGGGCGAGGCAGGTGAAGGCAGAGGCGAGGGCGGAGGGTGAGGCAGGCGGAGGCGGGGTCGGAGGCGGGGGTGGAGGTGGGGTGGGGGCGGAGGCAGGGGCGAGGCGGGAGGCGAGGCGGAGGCGGAGGTGGAGGCGGAGGCGGAGGCGGAGGCGGAGGCGGAGGCGGAGGCGGAGGCGGCCGGGCGGAGGAGAGTGGGACCACAGGTGGGGGAAGGCGAGGGGGAGAGGCGGCGTCTCCGTCCTGCCGGCGCCTTCCAGTCCTCGCACATCATCGCATCGAATATGTCGTCGAGGACCGCGGCGTAGGGGTTCTCTTCGGCCGACAGGGGAGGGGATGATGACACACCCGGGAGCGCAGGCAGCGTTTGGGGCCTGCCACTGGCGCTCGCCGCGCCTTGTGCGTCCTCCACACGGGAGCGCTTTGCAGCTGGTGGGGGGCGGGTGGAGGTGGGTCGACCAGCCGGGGCAAGAGGACGGGGGGTGGCTTCCAGGGGGGCACAGGGGCGGGGCGGAGGGGGCCGTGAGGGTGGAGAGGGGGAGGTCGCGGTCGCGGGTCCCTCGGTGCCCGGCATCCGTTCTGGTTCCTCTTCGGCAGTCAGGTCCACCAGCGCGGGAGGAGGCACCGGACGGTTTCCTGTAAGGCCGGCGCGCTGTCCTCGTTCCACCGGAGGGGGCGCACCAGTCAGCGTCGTGCCCAGGTCCAAGATGGCGCGCGTGATGCGCATGCGAGCGGCGGGGACATCATCCTGCGAGTAGTCTAGTGGGAGGTCCTCGGCGATCCTCTCCGCGCCCATGAGCACGAACACTCCGCAGTCCCAGGGCCCGATCTGGCGGGGCGCGTCTGTACAGGTAGCCCGAGTCCACTCCCGCGCCTCCACCTCCGCGCCGGACTCCACGAGCATCTGGCGCACCACTGCGCACAGGTGACCGAGGCACTCGGGGGTCTCGGCTCCGCAGGGCATTGAGTCAAAGTAGGTGGCAATCCCCGACCGAAGGTCAAGCACCGCGAGTGCCCAGTGGTTCGGAAAGTGGACCGGCATGACGAAGACCTTGCACTTCGCGGCTTCATATCCACGGTCAAACCCACGCCCGCGCGTGGCCACCCGCTGCCGGACAATGGCACAGTCAACCGCCCCATCGGTCGTGGGGACCACGTGCCGGTGAAAGAGGGCGTCGAAGAAGTGTACCCGGGGGTGAGAGCCTGGAAGGCCAAGTCCACGATGTTGAAGTACGGCGAGGTAGAGGGAGATCACTTCGTCGTTCAGCCATTCCTGTTCCCGGAGGCACAGCAGTTGGGCTCTGGTGAGGTCGAGGTTGGCTGCCGCACAGCGTGCCCTCGCCACTACCTCCGTCGGGTCTCCCGGGCTGTGCAGCGCGCGCCACATCGGCCAATCCACCAGCGGCTGTCCGGGTGTCTCAGGAGCCCCCGGAGGGTTTGCCCCCGCCTCTGGTGAGGGCGCAAGAGGGTCATTCTGCCCGAGGGCAGCCAGGGGCGTGGGGGGCTCCGGCGTAGGCGTTACTGCACTCGTGCCGGTCATGGTGTGCACCGTGCCATGAGCGTTGCTGAGCTCCGGCTTCACCAGCTCCCGGCACCCCTCGTTGAGGCACGCATACCGGAGCGTCCCGGTCAATCCCACCCACACAAGGAAGTTATTGTTGTTGTGCACTGTCTCCGGCCTTGCGCAGCACACTCGCCCAGCACCGCCTGTGAAGTACACCGACACCACACCGCTTGGAAGCACCTTGGCCGCCTCAGGGCCCTTGCACCGTGCGCCAGTATGCCCAGGCAATTCTCGGACGGCCTCCGCGGCAATGTCGCACGCCGCCTGGAGGGAGGGGTGGGTTTCTCCCGCTTCGTCCGACCGAGAGAAGGGGACCGGTGCAGGAGTAAGGTGCCTTGGCAGTGCGGGCACGGCCACCCGGGGGGGCGCACCCGGTGGGGCCGCAAGGGCTCCCTCTAGCGACCCAAGGATTTCCGCGCAGGGGTCCACGTTGGTGACCAGCAAGGACACGGTCAATGCGTTCAGGCCCTCACCCCAGTCGGCTACTGGGTCGAGCCAATTCCTCCGCCCAGGGGCCTTGCAGCAGCGAGCCGCTCTGAACGCCTGGGTCCTGCCGTACACGGCAGTGTCCAGCCCCACCAGCCTCCTGCTCGGGTTGGCGGACGCCCACCGGGAGAGCCTACGCTGGAACTCCAGCCTGCCTTCAGCGCTGCCCAGCCGGCGCCTGAGGAGGACGTGGAACGAGCTCTTGGCCGGGGTGCACGCCTGCGTGACTGAGAAGTCGCCCCGGTGGGGCCGAGATATACCGTACTCCTCACCCAAGAATTCACAGATCGCTTCCATTGCCCTGTCCAGAGCTTCGGCATGGCACCGTTCGAGGCGCCGACTGCTCGCGTCCCATTCCCGGATCTTCACGTCCACATCCCAATACGCCCATGAGTCCCCAGTGATGAGTTCGAAGAGGCTGCAAGATTCAGGCGTCGAGCTGCGCACCCTATCGATGAGGTCGGCTGCGGCAGCGAAGGAGGGGAGGGTTGTGCCTGCCATGGCGTTACCGTCGGTGGCTAGCTGCAGCACGCATGGGAACCCATAGCATTCCATCCGGTGGATGGCCCGTTGCCTCTGGCTTGTTCCGCGGTACCACCCAACCCCTGCCCAGTCCGGGCCATCATAGGGCGCCACATGAAGCCTGTTAGTGCCCCCAGGTACCTTGGGAGGAGGCACCCATTCCGCGACCGGCTCATCATCCCGCGCTTCTCTGACGTTCCCCGCTGGGTCCCCGCCAGTGGCACCCAAAGGCTGGGGGAGGTTCCACGAGCGCCCGCCAGGGATCGGCAGGGAGGGGGGGCGCGAGGGGAGGGCGGCATGGTCAGGCTCAGAGGTGACCGTCACGACAGGCTCGGGGGGAACGGTCGCGTCACACTCGGGGGAGGTGGTTGTGCGGGCAGGCAAGAGGGCAACCGCAACGCTGGGTGCGGTGTTCGGTCGCAGAGCAGGGGCCATGCGGAGCTCAGGGGCGGCGGGGCGAGCAGGCTCCGCGATGGTGTCGAGGAGAGGTTCAGAGGTGGCGGGGGCAAGTGGCGTGGAGACGGTGGCGAGGATAGGTCCTGGGGTTGAGCGGAGGGTGGGCCCCGAGGTGGCAGCGAGGGTGGGCACGGAGGTCGTGGCAGGCGCGGGCGTGGGGGCGGCGGCGGGAGCACGCACGGGGGCGGCACCGAGGGCGTGAAACGGATCGGCGTGGATGGCACGGGCAGAGTCGGCTACGGTGGCGTCCGTGGAGGCGGCGGCGCAGGCAGGTAGGGCATTGGAGGTAGGGGCGGGCCCAAGGGAGGTGCCCCCAGCCGCAATCAGGCTTGTGCCAGATGTGGGCACGGGGGGGGCGGGGCCTGCGTGCAAGGAGGCATCTGGACGGCATCGCAAGAAGATCTGCAGTAGGCCTTGCCTGGGGGCGGTGCTGGCAGGCGCAAGTCCAGAGGTGGCAGAGGCGGCAAGTCCGCTGGCAGAGGTTGTGGTTGCAGGCGCGAGGGCGGGGGTGGTGTCAAGGCCCGGAGTGGTGGCGAGGGCGGCGGCAATAGGCCCCGGAGTGGAGGTTGCGGCAATGGTCTCGGTGGTGACAGCTGGCGCGGAGGTGGCGATGTCGGTGACGGGTGCGGGTGCGGTGGTGAGTGGCTCTCCGGAGTGGGTGGTGCCAGCGGCCCCGAGGGGGGCAGGGGCAGCGTGTCCGGAGATTATGGTGTTCGTCAGCGAAGGGGTGGCGGGGGAGGGCATTGAAGCGGGGCGCAGGTCTCCGCCTGCGCCGCTCTCCCCCCCGTGATCTGGCTGGACCGCCGGGACGACGGGGTAGGGTTCCACCTCAGGCGGCCTCTCCTCGGTAGCGCTTGATCGAGAGGACAGCTCCAGGGCTGCCGCCATGTGCAGAGCAAGGCATCTTGGGCACAACCAGCTGCCATCGAGCTGGCCAGGTCGCGGGTGGTCGGGTTGTAGCCCCCGGCACGCCCCTCGAGCCGTCCCAGCATGGACCCCCTTGTGGCACCCAGCACACCGCACCAAGTCCTTCGGGTCGGCGGGGCGCCACTCGTAAGTCCACCACGGTCTGCCCCCCGGGAGGTTGGGCATGGGTATCGCGTCGCGCATTTCTGGCGGGAGGCGTTGTTGAGCCTTCGCGTGCCTGATCCAGAAGTCGTCCACCTCCTTTGCCGCTGCCAACTCTGTTTGCCTGTGTGGTAGATCGGCGTTTTTGTTATTCTTGGGGCCAGTTCTGACCAGCGGTATCCAATCCCCGCTTCCTTGTCCGCGCTTCGCTTTCCTGTGGACTCCACGATAGACAGAGTCCAGGAGCCCTTTCCGGACGGGAGGGGCGCGCACAAAGCCGTCTGGCGTCGTGAAGTTGATGCCATCTCCCTCGAGGCCGCGTAGCCGGACATACTCGTCGTACTTCTTCGCAGCCTGCCACGCCTCCGTGAAGGACCCCTCGTGGCACTTCTGCTTCTTGTGGAGGGCGTAGAATCTCTCACAGTTCTTCTCGTCTGCCGCACGGCGCGTGACCCCAATGAAGGGGTGCCACTCCGGCGGCGGGCGGCCGCACACAGCTCCGCCACCATTCCTGATGATCGAGTCCACCTTCCGGGTGCTCCCTTCCCCTAGCGTGCTGCCGTCTAGCTCGATGTTGGGCTGCAGCTTCAAGAGGTTGCCTGCCTGGTGCTCCCGTCTCAGTGCACGGTCCCACGCCTCAGCCGCTTCTCGTTCAATGGCAAAGCACCCAATGTGACGCCCACGGAGCGTGGCGACCCACCTCCCATCAGCAGTCCTGCGAACGCCGTAGAAAGTCGAGCTCGCTCCAGGTGCGCACTTATCAGGGAGGGGCATAGCCTCCGTCCCCAGGTCGCCTCCACACAGAGCGCACTCGTGTAGGGGTTCACCAAGCGAGGGCGCTAGGCCACCACAGGCATCGCAAAGAGAGGCGCACGCCGGGGAGTGGCCAACGGCGAAGCACCCGCACTGTACGATGCTGTCGAGCGGCTGGGGGCGCATGATGGCGCCGTCGCCCCGGAGAAAGGTGATGCCGCTGAGTTTAAGAGCTTGGGAGACATCGCACGGGCGGAGGGAGGGCATGTCATCGCGCGCTCCCCGGAGCTCCACCAGCGCATCCGCCAGCGTGGGAGAGTTAACGCACCATTTAGCCCACGCGCTGTCAAGGGACCGGTCGGAGAGGGCAGCAAAGGAAGCTTGGAAGCCGGGGCTCTTCCGGGGCGGCCGTGGGACATCCTGATTAGGGGGGGAGGGCAGCACCACCGTGGCTGCGGATCTCGCCTGCCCGCTCAGCACGCGGTGCCCTGCCGACGGAGCTCTACCGCTAGCATGGACGACCGAGAGCCGCGTATTGCTGGAAAGAGCAAGAGGCGCCTCAACGTCGTCGTTGTCCCCAGAGAGAGGGGTCCTCGTGGCCGGCGCACAGTCGCTCGCCGTCCCCGTAGTTTCCTCTTTTATTGGAGGCGCCTGGGGAGTGAGCCTCGTCGAGTCTCTTTTCTGGGCCCTGCGCTCACGCCGGGTGCAGGTCGCATGCGTTGCTGCATCTGGGCCGCCCTGTGGAGTAGCAGCCTCAGCAAGGGCCTCAGAGATGAGGGCGTCCGCGAGTGTCCCAGAGACCAAGGCTCTGCACTGAGCAGTGTGGGCGTCCACCATGCCCGCGGCGGTTACCAGGATGCCCATTGTGAGCTCAGACGCCAGCCGGTCCCCCGCCGCACGGGGCACCTTGGCCAAGGATGCTGCCCCCATAGGGTCCATGGTGGCATGGATGATGGCGGCGGGAACTAGGCCCCGGTACCCCAGGTCAAAGGCCCCCTCTCGACCTCCCGGTTCTCCGGGGAGGGCGCTGCTCAGGAGATGCTCAGAGGGAGTGGGGACCAGCCACCCGAGGGCGGAGAGCACTGGGAATTCTTCGGATCTGCAGGGTCCAGAGGCCGCTAACCTCAGGGGGTGCGCGCAGTGGCGGGGGTGGCAGGGGTTGCCAGCGAGCTCCAGCCAAATTGCAGTGCCCCTAGCATGCCCATGGCGAAGAGCGCGGACAAGGAAGCACTCTGCGAATTCCCACTGCTTGTGCCTGAGGCCGGCCACCTTCGGGTCCGTGCAGTGCATGCAGATGTGGCGGAGCGTGGCCTTACCCCCGCCGCACAGCGGGCATTCTGCAAGCTGGGCTCGGGTGGCTACGGGCGCTCCACGCTCCTCGTCTGCTACGTCCATCACCTGGGCCCCGCCCTCCTCTGCTTGGTCGCTCCCCAGCACGTCGCAATCGACTGTTCGCGGTCTCCTTCCCTGCAAGAGGAGCCCTGCAGCGCGTTTGACCTCCGGGTCAGTGTCCACCAAGGAGGCCCACGTCGGTTCAGTGCATCCCCAGATGCGGAACACCCGCGCCTCGAAGCGAGGAGACCCAACAGGGAGGCCGCCAGGCACATCCAGGCCTGGGGGGGCTTGGGCTCCTTTCAAGAGCGAGGGGTCGAGAGTATTAAACCACAGGTCTCCGATCGCAGCTGCAGCGGCGCCCTGGATGTGGAGCCTTGTCCACGCGCGAGTGGCACCCTCTGCCAGGGCTCTGCGGATATACTTGCCAGGGTCCTCCATGACAAGGCGTCCTTCATGCACCAGGCAGAAGCGTTCAGTGCAGATGGGGTAGAAGACGGTGTCCCCGTGCTGTGCGATGACGGACTCGGCCAAACGTGTGCCATCCTCAGCCGCAGAGTCGGCCTCCTGGTTGGCGCTGGCGAGCAGCCAGTTCGGCAGGACCCCAGGCTTCATGCGCTGGTGCGACTTGATCCACAGGAGGGAGAGGGGGCCGACAGCGTCAGGCCACGCTTCCGTGAAGCCCGGGGCGTTGAAGTGTTCGGGGTGTCGGTGGATGATCTCTCTCCAGGAGGCAGGCGGTGGTGGTGGCGCTTGTGTTACTTGCGGACCCGGCAGTGGTGGCGGGGAAGATGGGGCCGAAGCCGACGGTCGAGGAGTGATGGTGGCGTCAGGGCGGTTGGAGGATGGCGAGGCAAAGGGCCCCGTTGTGCGCAGCCCCGCCCGCACACGGAAGTCCTCAGCTAGGCGCGCGAGTCGATCTCTCGCGTAGATCAGGTCCGACCGCAGCCTGGGCCGTGCAGGTAACGCCGTCGAGTCTTCTCGTAGAAAGCCGAGGACCCCCAGGTTGTCCAAGGCCAGGATCCCCGGGCACCCAGGCGCGCACGCAAGGCAGACGAGGGCCCCCCACAGCTCAGCCTCATGGTTGGACACGGGTCTAGCGCCGTACCATCGGGGGAGAGGCAAGCTCAAGCGCAGGGTCACTGAGGGCACGCGGTCAAGGTCTGTCTGAGGGGGTGTGTGTGGCGACCCACGTGGACGGAGCACTTGGGGTCTGCAAAACACGACACCAGCCCCTGCCCGGCCTGCCTGTCTGTGGAAGGAGCCATCCGTGGCGGCACAGATTTCACCGCCGGGGGCACCTCCTGCAGAAGAGGGGGCCCATCCGTCTCCGAGCCTTCGTCGGCTCATAGCCGTCTCGAGGACACGCATGGCCGGTGGGATCGGGGCGTCACTCGGCTGGTCGATGGCATCATCTCCACACTGTCCCCCATCCCAATCTTCGAAGGACTGAATCGGGACCGGCGACCCTTCCACAAGGAACGGCGGCATCTCCACCCCCGCCATGGCACACTCCCACGCCCAGTCAGAGTTTGCGCGCTCCTGTGCGTCCTTGATCGCCCTCACCACCCTCTTGGGGGCGCCAATCACCGATAGCGCCGGGAGGAACCTCCTCCACCTCTCCAGCGAGTGCCACTCCGCAGGGGGGATCTCCTTCAGGCCTTGGGAGATGGCCACAGCCAAGGGCCCGAGCCGAGAGAACTGCTTTGCCATGCCGAAGCGGCGAGTGTCCAGGCTGCCCATTGCTGCTGCCCCGAAGCAGGTACGGGGGGCAGCTCCGCCTGGAGATCGACTCAGTGCTCTGGCGCGCTCCAGTTGTTGCCATTGTCGTTGCAGTTCGTCCATCACCCTCGAGGCAAACCTGTGTGAGGAGTCGGTGATGTAGAATCCGTACCCAGCCAGAGTATCCACTGCAAAGCGCACCACGGTATTCGCCTCGGGGTGGTCGAGGGCGCGGCGCCATCCTTCCCGGATGAGTCTCCCGCAGGCCTCGTCCTTTTCGGTGAGGAGGACGAGAAGCTCCCGGGCGTACGCAACGAGCATTTCTGCGACAGGGGACCGGAAGGCAAGCCCGGTACTGGCGAAGATGCACGCCTGGGAGGCGTTGGATGGCATTCCTAGCGATCTGAAGATGGGGGTGCACAGAGATTGGCACCACCTGTGCAGCGTGGGAGCGTCCACCTGGGATCCCAATGGGTTGAAGGTGATGGTGTTCACAGCCCAGTCCCTGATCACCACTCGAATCTCGTCCCACTCATAGCGGTGGTGAAGAAGCTTGGCGACCACCAGACCAATGAGTCTCCCGTATCTAGGCGCCTGCACGTTCTGCTTGCCGTCTGGGCGCACCAGGGTGCCCAGGAACTCGATCGGCTTGTCGGGGGAGACAAAGGGGACATGGAAGGAGGAGGGCTCGCCGAGCTCGTGGTCGAAGTGGTGAAGGACAACTGGAGGGGGAGGCAGACCTCCGACCTTGGCATTGAGCAGGATGGCGTGTGCTTTGGGAATGGCCAGCTCCACTCCAGTAGGGGGGAGGGTGTTCCGGGAGGTCTGCTCGAGCTCGTGGGTTGCCTCAGGAGTGCCGTTGGTGACGCTAAGGTCATCGTCACTGTACGCAACCCCATTGGTTTGGGTGCCGTACTCCGTGATGTAGCCGTGTGTGCGGCCCGCAGAGGCAACGAGCGGCGCATCCTGCCCGTAAATGGAGCCCAGGGGTGCAAAGACCGTGCCCTGCCCAAACCCCAAGGTGCCGTCCCGGGCAAACTCGGGGGAGATCCCATACGGAGTGCTGACGCAGGTGACCATACCAGACAGGGTTTCGGCGATGAGGTTCACCACCGACGGGGGGATCCCTTTGGCCAACATCGACGCATAGGCGATCTCACGCTGCATCTTGTCGAACCAGGAGCGCAGGTCGCGGATGACGATGCAGGCCTGGCGCTTGCACACACGCGAGCTCTCCAGAACCATCAGGAAGGTGGCGTGGCAAATGGAGGTCCCCCTGTTGGCTTGGTACGCCACGTTGTGGGAGGGCAGGAGGGTGCCGCGGGGAAGCTTGGCGCGGATGCCTTCCAGCCGGGAGGTGAAGATGACTTCCACCGCCTTGAAGAGGTCCTCCATCAGAGACAGCGGCCGGAATCCCGGCTTCGGGGCCTTGGAGATGCACACGATCATGGATCGTTTCAGGTAGGCAGGGACGAGTCGGAGGGCCGTCATGGTGTCGATGAGGGCCACAAAGAGGGAGGTGACAATACTGGGGAAGTACTCCAAGTACGCCATTTTGAAGTTGCTCATGCCGGGTGTCTTGCGGCCTCCTTTGAGAATCAAGGCCTTCTCCTCGGGGGACATCGGGCAGAAGAAATCGCTGAACAGGGCTGCTGCCACCTCCGGGTCGATGGAGCCCGTCTTAAGGAGGCCCAACAGCATGCGCTCCCCAGCGGCGACTTCTTCAGGTTGAAGGGCAATCTGGTCCTCTCGGATCTCCACACCGCGGGTACCAGCCCCGTCCACCACAGGCACAATCCAGCTCGGGAGGGGTAGGCGGGGGTGCTTGGTAAAAACTCGCCGAAAATGGTCGGAAGCCGCGGCGAGGATCTCTTCGGTAGTGGTGGGCTTCACTGTGATCGTCTCTCCCCCCACCTCCCGTACGTGCTCGGTGGGGACAAATCCGGACGGCGCCTTAGGCTTCAGCCCCAACCCGTCAATGAGTCCTTTGACGTCGTGTGTGTTGACCATCTCTCGGCGTGCGGCAGCTGTATTGGTAGTTTCCGATGCGGCGCATCGGGCCAAGGCGCGGCCGGTGAGCGTCTTCAGGTCCGCCACCTCCGCGATGATTTTGGAGTGCCACTCGCGGGCCTCACGGCTTCGCAGCTCCCCTGTGCGGAGTCGAGGGAGGGAAAGGCGAGGGAAGGAGCCAGTCGTGTCGCTCTTGCCGGAGGCTCTCACAGCCGAGGTGTACCTTGTCTCAAGGATGCCTACCAGCCCATGGTTCTCGACGTACGCCCAGCACTTGCGAGCCGCAAGCTCACCAGGGGAGGCCCCCCACTCCTTGAGGACTCTAAGCAGTTGTTTGGCACCCCATCTCACCATCGTCCAGTGGGAGAATTCACTGTGGGGGGCTGCCCGAGAGACGGAGGTAATGGGGGCAACACCCCCCCCTCCGATGGACTTGATCACCCTCATGACCTCATCGGAGGCGGCCTGCACAATGTTCCCAATTGCATCTCGCGCAGCAGTGGTGCGCTCACCCGATGCGCGGAGTTGGCTCAACGTCCCTATCCACCGGTCCCACTCTTCCTCAAGTACTGAGGGGGGCCCGTGGGGGTCCTCAGCGGGAGGTCCGGGGGGAAGGCCTTCGCAGCGTGCGTCGCGGTGCACGTCCCCAGAGCCTCCAATGTCGTCTCTCTTCGGGGCAAAGAGCTCATCCCGAACACTCTGCCGGAATCCTGCGAGAGCCTTCTTGGAGGCGCGTGCAGCCTCGCCGAGGCTGAGGAAGTTGCGCCACCTGACGAAGCTGCAGTGTCGGTCCGGTTGCTCGAGCTCGACTTGCGCTCCCAGGAGGTCCAGGAGGGGAGAGTCGTGGTCGGAGAGGAGCGGCTCCGACTTGTGGAAGGCAGAGGCGATGGGGAGGATGCGGCGGTCCTCACCGACCAGGATGTAGTCCAGGCGGGCGCGTCCTCCCGTCTTGCCGGTGCGGGTGAAGAGCACCTCCATGGGGCGGTGCAGGCGGTGGAAGTCGAGAAGGCCGTCCGCAAGGACAGCGGAGAGAAGGGAGCGCTCTCGGCGGCGGTATTTGTCCCCGACTGCGTCTATAGCGGGGTCCTCCACACAGTTGAAGTCCCCACCGATCGCAATCAGGCTGCCGGAGAGCCGAGCCTCTTCCAGCTGGAGGAGGGTGCACCGGACAAGATCCGCTTCCAGATCCCGGTTCACCGCGCCCAGTTCCTGCGTGCTGCCGCCCGTGATGCCGTAGATGGCCCCCACTCGGATCGTCCGTTTCTCCGCCTTCAAGTCACCCGTCTCATCCACGAAGGTCCACGCAGATTGCAGGGTGACGAAGCACAGCCGGCCAGACTTGTGGCGGTACACGTCAGTTGCTTCGTTGCCGTCCTGGAAGATGATCATGGTGCTTGAGCCAGTGTCGGGGTTGAGGGCGGCCACTGCACGGCGATTAAACTGCCGCAATCCATCCTGAAAGTTCCCCAGCTGTGCCTCCTTCATCTTCCCGACCTCGCTGCAGAGTGCCACGTCCACCCCAAGGTCGTGAACATACTTGCCGAGGATACACCCTCGGCCTTGAGGGGAGTCCAGTCCGGAGGTCGCTTGGGACGCCAGGTTTATTGCGGCGATCCGGGTGGCCCCACCGACTTTGTGCGAGAAGTCGTGCCCCCGGAAGGTGCCTTCCACTTTAAGGTCAATGCGAGGAAGAGGGGGAAGGTGGAGGGCCGGGAGGGCAGAGCAGTGCGCGGCCTCAATGAACTGTCGACGGATGTCGTCATCGTTATACGCATCAGTGACGAGGTGTGAAGATGCGGCGCCTCCGGGAAATTGGTGTCCTTTTGCCGGGGAGCCTCCGCGAAGTCGTGCGGACATGTGAACGACAGAGTCGTGCCCAACGTTCAGCTGGGCCAGAGACACGCCATCCTGCATCAACCGCGCATGCATCGAGAGGCTTTGCAGGTGGGGAGGCACCCCGGTGCGCTCAAAGATGGCGACGCGGAGTTTGTCCACAAGCCAGCGAGGGCGAACAGTGACGGGAAAGGTGCTCCCATCCAAGTGGCGGACGAGGATTTGCACGAGGGGGAGGCTGAGAGTAGCCATTTGGCGGCCCGCGATGTCCACGGGGTGGAGCCACCTCAGAGCGTGGAGAGTGCCGAGAGCTGCCTCCAGGTCACCAACCACGGGTTCCGCAAGGAGGCCGGAGCAGAACGTGATGTCAAGGGACTCCAGCCTTGGAAGAGCAGCGAGCCTGGCAACCCCACGTGGCGTGAGGGATGGGATCGACCTGATGGCGAGGGAGGAGAGGGTGGTCAAGGAGACTAGCGCAGCAAGGCTGTCATCCGAGATGTTGGGGTTGCCGTCGAGGACGAGGGAGGACAGTCGTGAGTGTCGAGCCAATCCAGAGAGCACCCCATCAGAGACACCCGAAGAGCCACCTCCATGCAGGTGCACCAGGGAGGGGAAAGCCGCAAGGGGCGCCAAGGCGTCGTCAGGCTCCCGCCTGCCCCGGGAGATGTCGAGCACTTCGAGGGTCGGGAGGCGAGCAAAGAAACAAACTCCTGGTGCCCGAATCCTGAAGCAGCCTTCCACGTTGAGGCGCACCAGGGACCGCATCCCGGAGATAGCCAAGGCGCCCTCGTCGGTCACTTCCTCGCACATCCCGATGTCGAGGGAGCAGATGCCTCTGAGCCTCGTGACCTCCACAATGCAGGCGTCTCGGAGGAGGGGGCAATCTCGCAGGGACAACGTGGAGAGGGCAGGGGGCCACACTCCGTCCAGAAGGCCACCGCCGGTCAGCCGCGGGCAGCTGCTCAGGTCCAAGGAGACAAGGCGCGGATGGCCCCGGAGAATGGCGTTGGCGCAAGCATCTGCTACGTCCGTTTGGCCAAGGTCCAAAGCAAGGAGGGAGGAGGCTGAGGTCCATCCTATTGGAGGGGTGGCAGCGTGGAGGTTCTGCCCTCGGAGTCCAAGGAAGGCGAGGTGTTGGAAGAGCGCGAGGGCAGGGAGTCCTCCACCAACAAGGTCTGAGCACCCCAGAATGTCCAGGTGGGTGAGGTGCCGAAGTCCGGACAGTTCCATCATGTCCAACTCCGCGAGGTCGCAGGAACAGAGTTCCAGGGAGGTGGTGGACGGAAAGGAGAGCGCCCTGCCTGGGTCAGTGGATTCTATGGAGCAGAGGGAGCGGATGAGGGGGGTGGCCACTTGGCGCAGGGCGGGGTGCACAGCTCTGAGGGTGGCCAGGGAGCCGCCTTCAAGAGGGAGCAAGCCCAGGAACAGGAGGTGCACGAGCCCCTCCAAGAGCATGCGCTTCCTATTCGTGTGCTCCCTCTCCGCAGTTTCAAGGGCTGTGATGTCCGCCAAATCTTCAGCCCAAGTGCGCTCGGTTTCTTCCAACCATTCGAGAACCGCCGGGTCTTCCTCTGCAAGCTCGAAGTGGAGATACGGCGAGGAAGCAACAGACTCAGGAGCGGAGGGGGAGGTGGCGGCCGTCGCAGATGATCCAGAGGCGGCGGTGGCATAGTGCGGAGTGGTGGGCGGAGGGTGGCGGTTGATGGGCTGCCAGAAGTGGGTGGTGTTACGTGGTTGGATGAGGGGCAGTGGTGGTGGGTGTCTGAAGGTGGACGGTGGATGTTGGATGTTAAGCGGAGGGTGGGGGGTGGGGGGTAGCACGTGGTGGGTGGCGAGTGGAAGTGGGAGTGGGGCGGAGAAGGATTGTGGTGTTATGCTCGATGGGGATGGGCGAGGTGGAAATGGAGGAGGCGGAGGGTGCTTTGGTGGAGAGTGGGGCGGAACCTGGAGCAAGGGGCGGGCAGCGGGTGGGGAAGGTGGTGCGGCGTCGTTGGAAAAGGAGTGGAAGGATGAAGCTGCCCATGAGACGGCGGAGTTGGGAGGGTGGGCATGGGAGTCGGTGGGCAATGGGTGGAGGAGAGTAGTGATAGGAAGATGGGTGGGGCCGAGTGGGGTCGGAGGGGGGAGGGGAAGTGAAGGCGAGGGAGGCGAAACGAGCGGTGGAGCGAAAGATGTTTCAGTGGAGACGGATGCGGTTGCAGTGGGGGCGGGAGGTGGGTGGGGCGGTGGCGGAGGATGTGGGAGAAACGGTTCACGTCGCACAGCTCCATCTCGTCCACCAAGTTCAAGATCTAGTACTAGTTCTCCAGAGGGTACTGGAAGGCCACCTAGGGGCAGCCCAGGTTGCGCGGAGGAAGGATCCTCCACTCGGCAGTCAACGGAGCCGTCGCCGTATAACGAATTCAACATAGTGAAATTCGGTTGTGTCACGGGGCAACAATCATCCCTGGGGCGTATGACGTGACCTATCCCCATGGCATCGTTTGAGGTTGATGAGACCGTCGAGCTACAGTGCCACTGACACGCGTTGTCGACCACGGCCTGTCGTGAGACGCATAGATTGCGGGAGGGTGCGTCCCGGACGATCCAGGCTCCGTCCTTCAAGACCCGCAGAAACGTCCAAATAGCATCGGGCACACTCCTGTCTCCCCTATCCCGTGCGGGGGGGGGGCACAGCGTGTGTGTTGCCGCCTTCAGCTACGTTCTCAGGGGCAGAAATAATCTCTGCCCCGTCGCTCAGATGATATTTGAACCTTCCTGGCGCGCCACTTGCAAAGAGTGAGTGGAGGCCAGGAAGTAAACACTGGCGGCCGTAGTTCACCGCCAGAGAGTGGGAGGGGCCCGTGGGTTCGAAAGGGGGAATGTTGGGGGCTCGTGGGGGGTAAGAAGGGGGCTTGAGGGGTGGAAGTGGGAGGTGATGTGGGGGGGACAGCTCAAGGGGAGGAAGAGTGGTGCGGAGGGGTGGCGGCGGGAAGAAGGGGAGGGAGGGTGGTGAATGGCGGATAGGGGTGCCCCATAACCAGGGGTGCGGCCGCCGAGGCAGTGTGGGGGCGCAGCTGCAGCTGTGGCGCGGCAAGGTTGACACGGCAGCGTGAGAGCCAAGGGAGCGTGGCCGCCAGGGACAAATGGTAGACGAATCAGAAAATGGCGGCAGCCAAGGGAGGACTTCCACGACGTGGCAGGGCTTCCACTGCGTCCTCCAGCCGGGCTCCCCACGTGTGTGACACAAACACCGTCGCACGCCCCACCTCGCTCGCCATCTCCGGCAGCTCCACGTACCGGCACCGGTGGAACCCCCCCGTGGCGGGCTTCACCACCAGCCCCACCACCTCCCATGTCGCCAGCCCTTTATGGTGAAATGCGCCGTAAAGGCCTTCAAGCCACCCGACCCGCACCCCACACCCCACCTGCTGCGCCTCCCGCTCTGCCCCCGGGGAGTTTCGCGCTCGCCCTCTGAAGTTTTCTACGCGCCCCACGTATCCCCCAATGGCAGCCCAATGTGCAGGCGTCCAGCCATCCTTGTCGCTGAGGTTCGAGCCCGCCCTCTGAAGTTCTCAAAGCGCCTCCACGTATCCCCCAATGGCAGCCCAATGTGCAGGTGTCTGGCGGTCCTTGCCAGCATGGCAGAGGTTCGTGCCCGCCCCCTGAAGCATCCGCAGCACCTCCACTTTCCACCTCTGGCAGCCTAAGGTGTAGACGTCAGGCTGCACTGGGCAGCAAGGCTGAGGCCCGCGCCCGCCCCCTTGAAAGCATCCACACGACCCGCGAAGGCAGCCTCGTGTGCGGGTGTTCGTCCGTCCTTGTCAGCAAAATAAAGGTACTCTCCCGCCCCCCAAAGCATGCTCACCGCATCCACCCGTCCCCCGTTGGCAGCTTCGTGCGCAAGCGTCCGGCCGTCCCTATCAGCAAGTAGAAGTGCATGACCGCCATCTGAATCATCTAAAGCGCATCCACGTGCTCCCATCCGGCAGCCTTGTGTGCAGGCCTCCGGCCGTCCTTGTCGGCATGGCTGAGGTCCACGCCCGCCTCCTGAAGTTCCCTAAGCGCCTCCACGTGTCCCCAATGGCAGCCTCGAGCGGTGCTTTATGTGGATGGTGATCCGGAGTAGCAGGCACCGACTGAGTCATCATTTGGCGCAATGGCATGGAACTGAAGAGCGTCTGGCATTGTGGAAGCTCATGTGTCAGCCGTGTCAAGATGGTCATCATCATATTGGGCACTACGCATAGGCGTTGGCGTCACTGAGCTTGGGCTAACAACCCCCAGGTCCATTAACGGAGTCCCATCTTCGTGAATGACTTAGTTGGGATCCGTAGCCGGCTGGCTCGACAGCCAAGTGCAGCCAGGTGCGGTGCTATATGTGGATGGTGATCCGGAGTGG
>LGRX02027134.1:0-20618 GCA_001247695.2 Cymbomonas tetramitiformis
TGCCGAAGTCCGGACAGTTCCATCATGTCCAACTCCGCGAGGTCGCAGGAACAGAGTTCCAGGGAGGTGGTGGACGGAAAGGAGAGCGCCCTGCCTGGGTCAGTGGATTCTATGGAGCAGAGGGAGCGGATGAGGGGGGTGGCCACTTGGCGCAGGGCGGGGTGCACAGCTCTGAGGGTGGCCAGGGAGCCGCCTTCAAGAGGGAGCAAGCCCAGGAACAGGAGGTGCACGAGCCCCTCCAAGAGCATGCGCTTCCTATTCGTGTGCTCCCTCTCCGCAGTTTCAAGGGCTGTGATGTCCGCCAAATCTTCAGCCCAAGTGCGCTCGGTTTCTTCCAACCATTCGAGAACCGCCGGGTCTTCCTCTGCAAGCTCGAAGTGGAGATACGGCGAGGAAGCAACAGACTCAGGAGCGGAGGGGGAGGTGGCGGCCGTCGCAGATGATCCAGAGGCGGCGGTGGCATAGTGCGGAGTGGTGGGCGGAGGGTGGCGGTTGATGGGCTGCCAGAAGTGGGTGGTGTTACGTGGTTGGATGAGGGGCAGTGGTGGTGGGTGTCTGAAGGTGGACGGTGGATGTTGGATGTTAAGCGGAGGGTGGGGGGTGGGGGGTAGCACGTGGTGGGTGGCGAGTGGAAGTGGGAGTGGGGCGGAGAAGGATTGTGGTGTTATGCTCGATGGGGATGGGCGAGGTGGAAATGGAGGAGGCGGAGGGTGCTTTGGTGGAGAGTGGGGCGGAACCTGGAGCAAGGGGCGGGCGGCGGGTGGGGAAGGTGGTGCGGCGTCGTTGGAAAAGGAGTGGAAGGATGAAGCTGCCCATGAGACGGCGGAGTTGGGAGGGTGGGCATGGGAGTCGGTGGGCAATGGGTGGAGGAGAGTAGTGATAGGAAGATGGGTGGGGCCGAGTGGGGTCGGAGGGGGGAGGGGAAGTGAAGGCGAGGGAGGCGAAACGAGCGGTGGAGCGAAAGATGTTTCAGTGGAGACGGATGCGGTTGCAGTGGGGGCGGGAGGTGGGTGGGGCGGTGGCGGAGGATGTGGGAGAAACGGTTCACGTCGCACAGCTCCATCTCGTCCACCAAGTTCAAGATCTAGTACTAGTTCTCCAGAGGGTACTGGAAGGCCACCAAGGGGCAGCCCAGGTTGCGCGGAGGAAGGAACCTCCACTCGGCAGTCAACGGAGCCGTCGCCGTATAACGAATTCAACATAGTGAGATTCGGTTGTGTCACGGGGCAACAATCATCCCTGGGGCGTATGACGTGACCTATCCCCATGGCATCGTTTGAGGTTGATGAGACCGTCGAGCTACAGTGCCACTGACACGCGTTGTCGACCACGGCCTGTCGTGAGACGCATAGATTGCGGGAGGGTGCGTCCCGGACGATCCAGGCTCCGTCCTTCAAGACCCGCAGAAACGTCCAAATAGCATCGGGCACACTCCTGTCTCCCCTATCCCGTGCGGGGGGGGGGCACAGCGTGTGTGTTGCCGCCTTCAGCTACGTTCTCAGGGGCAGAAATAATCTCTGCCCCGTCGCTCAGATGATATTTGAACCTTCCTGGCGCGCCACTTGCAAAGAGTGAGTGGAGGCCAGGAAGTAAACACTGGCGGCCGTAGTTCACCGCCAGAGAGTGGGAGGGGCCCGTGGGTTCGAAAGGGGGAATGTTGGGGGCTCGTGGGGGGTAAGAAGGGGGCTTGAGGGGTGGAAGTGGGAGGTGATGTGGGGGGGACAGCTCAAGGGGAGGAAGAGTGGTGCGGAGGGGTGGCGGCGGGAAGAAGGGGAGGGAGGGTGGTGAATGGCGGATAGGGGTGCCCCATAACCAGGGGTGCGGCCGCCGAGGCAGTGTGGGGGCGCAGCTGCAGCTGTGGCGCGGCAAGGTTGACACGGCAGCGTGAGAGCCAAGGGAGCGTGGCCGCCAGGGACAAATGGTAGACGAATCAGAAAATGGCGGCAGCCAAGGGAGGACTTCCACGACGTGGCAGGGCTTCCACTGCGTCCTCCAGCCGGGCTCCCCACGTGTGTGACACAAACACCGTCGCACGCCCCACCTCGCTCGCCATCTCCGGCAGCTCCACGTACCGGCACCGGTGGAACCCCCCCGTGGCGGGCTTCACCACCAGCCCCACCACCTCCCATGTCGCCAGCCCTTTATGGTGAAATGCGCCGTAAAGGCCTTCAAGCCACCCGACCCGCACCCCACACCCCACCTGCTGCGCCTCCCGCTCTGCCCCCGGGGAGTTTCGCGCTCGCCCTCTGAAGTTTTCTACGCGCCCCACGTATCCCCCAATGGCAGCCCAATGTGCAGGCGTCCAGCCATCCTTGTCGCTGAGGTTCGAGCCCGCCCTCTGAAGTTCTCAAAGCGCCTCCACGTATCCCCCAATGGCAGCCCAATGTGCAGGTGTCTGGCGGTCCTTGCCAGCATGGCAGAGGTTCGTGCCCGCCCCCTGAAGCATCCGCAGCACCTCCACTTTCCACCTCTGGCAGCCTAAGGTGTAGACGTCTGGCTGCACTGGGCAGCAAGGCTGAGGCCCGCGCCCGCCCCCTTGAAAGCATCCACACGACCCGCGAAGGCAGCCTCGTGTGCGGGTGTTCGTCCGTCCTTGTCAGCAAAATAAAGGTACTCTCCCGCCCCCCAAAGCATGCTCACCGCATCCACCCGTCCCCCGTTGGCAGCTTCGTGCGCAAGCGTCCGGCCGTCCCTATCAGCAAGTAGAAGTGCATGACCGCCATCTGAATCATCTAAAGCGCATCCACGTGCTCCCATCCGGCAGCCTTGTGTGCAGGCCTCCGGCCGTCCTTGTCGGCATGGCTGAGGTCCACGCCCGCCTCCTGAAGTTCCCTAAGCGCCTCCACGTGTCCCCAATGGCAGCCTCGAGCGGTGCTTTATGTGGATGGTGATCCGGAGTAGCAGGCACCGACTGAGTCATCATTTGGCGCAATGGCATGGAACTGAAGAGCGTCTGGCATTGTGGAAGCTCATGTGTCAGCCGTGTCAAGATGGTCATCATCATATTGGGCACTACGCATAGGCGTTGGCGTCACTGAGCTTGGGCTAACAACCCCCAGGTCCATTAACGGAGTCCCATCTTCGTGAATGACTTAGTTGGGATCCGTAGCCGGCTGGCTCGACAGCCAAGTGCAGCCAGGTGCGGTGCTATATGTGGATGGTGATCCGGAGTGGTAGGCACTGACTGAGTCATCATTTGGCGCAAAGGCATGGAACTGAAAAGCGTCTGGCATTGCGGAAGCTCATGTGTCAGCCGTGTCAAGATGGTCATCACCACATTGGGCACTACGCATAGGCGTTGGCGTCACTGAGCTTGGGCTAACAACCCCCAGGTCCATTAACGGAGTCCCATCTTCGTGAATGACTTAGTTGGGATCCGTAGCCGGCTGGCTCGACAGCCAAGTGCAGCCAGGTGCGGTGCTTAATGTGGACGGTGATCCGGAGTGGCAGGCACCGACTGAGTCATCAAATGGCGCATGGCAAATTTGGCTCCAATTTGTCAGCATGGCAGAGGTCAACTCCCGCCACCTCATGCATGCTCAGCCCACCACATGTCCCCCTCTGGAAGCCTCGTGCGCAGGCGTCCGGCCCTTCAAATCGGCAAGGGTATGGTTCGCGCCCACCCCCTGAAGCAGCAAGGCGCCTCCACGTGACCCCCTCTTGGCAGCCTCGTGTGCAAGCATCCGGCCGCAATGATCCACATGGCTGAGGTCTGCGCCTGCCCCTTGAAGAACCTCAGTGCCTCCACGCGTCCCCTACTGGCGGCCTCGTGAGCAGGCATCCGGCCGTCCTTGTCAGCATGGCCGACGTCCACGCCCGTCCTCCGAAGCTCCGAAGTGTCTCCACGTGTCCCCCTCCAGCAGCCATGTGCGCTGGCGTCCGGGCATCCTTGCCGGCATGCAACACGTTCGCGCCCGCCCTCCAGAGTTCTGCCAATGCCTCCCGGAGCAGCAGGGCAGCCAGCATGGGAGCGCGGCCGCCAAGGCAGTGTGGGGGCGCAGCTGCAGAAGTGGCGCGGCCAGGTTGCCATGTCAAGGTGATTGCCAAGGGAGTGTGGCCGCCAGGGATGAGTGGCAGTCGCATCAGTGTCGCGGCAGCGGAGGAGAGACATCAGCAGAGCAGAAGCCATGGCAGGGTAGTTGCCGTGGCAGTGAGGCAGCAGTGACAAGGAAGTTCCTGGGGGAGCTCAGCCGGATGGCAAGGCGGCAGCAGCGGCGGTGTGGCTGCCAGAGGGGCAAAGGTTGCCGTGGCGGTGAAGCAGCAGATGCGGCGTGGCAGCCGCGGTGGCATGGCAGCCGGGGCAGTGCGGCCGCAGAGACAGCGCGCACCAAAGTTTGGTGGCAGCCAGGGCGGCGCCGTCGCCTTGGCAGCAGCAAGCTCGGAAGAGGAGGTGATGCCCGTGATGCGTGCGTGAAGTTGGCGTTCATGCGTTCATGCCCATCTCTGGGGTTCCAGCTTAACCATGCTGTACGGAGGGGATGAGGCGAGAGCATGGGTCAGATTTCGCCTGAGGATGGTTGCGCGCTCGTGGAGCCCTGGAAGACGTGGCGACTTCGTTCCCCTCTAGTCCTCAAGGTGAAAGGGGTGGAGGGGGGCGACGGGGGTCAAGGGGAGTGGAGGCGGAAAAGGAGAAAGGGGAAGAATTGTGGAGGATCCAAGGGGAGGAGGTGGGAGGTGATGTGGGGGGGACGGCTCAAGGGGAGGAGGAGCCGGCTCAGCGAAGGCGGCAAGGGGTGTGGAGGGGGGAGAGGCGGAGGGGTGGAGATGGCGTCGAGGTTGCTGCCCAGGCGTGGAGGGGTGCTGGAATTTCCAGCCACCTGGGAGGGTCAAGGGCACAGAAACAGGAAGACACACTGCGAGGGAGGACAGGGAGGAGGGGCGGAGCGGAGGCCGCCCAAGGGGCGGGGGAAGAGAGCCGGCGAGCAAGAGGCTGCCATGGCTCAGGGACAGGGGAAGGGAGGAGGTGGGCCGGCGAGCAGAAGGCTGCCATGGCTCAAAGGAAGTGGGGCGGAGGAGGGGAGCCGGAGGTGGGAGGAAGAGGCAAACAGGCGCAGGGCAGGCGCAAGGACAACCTGGCCGCCAGAGGGGGGGGAGCGGCGAGCATGAGGCTACCTTGGCTCCAAGGGAGGAGGGCGGGGGAAGGGAGCCGGTGAGCATGAGGCTGCCTTGGCTCAGGGACAGGGGAAGGGAGGAGGTGGGCCGGCGAGCAAGAGGCTGCCATGGCACAAAGGAGGCGGGGCGGACAAGCTCAGGGTAGGCACAAGGACAACCCGGCCGCCCAAGGGGCGGGACGGGGGTGACACTCCATTTAGCCGTGCAGCAGCCTTCAGTCCGGCTGTGCACGCGTACCAGGAGGGACCGCTTGGAGGCGGAGTGCCCTTCCCGACGCAGAGTCCAATAAACTCCGCGCCGCTCTCCTGCCCTGCTGATAGTGACCCGGAGATCAACTACCAGAGGCGGGAAACACTCCCAAAAAAAGGGTCCTCAGCGTCCCGAAGGAGCGCGATTAGCTTGTTCCCCCGTCATTCAGTCGCTGGTGACGGTACGCTACGGGCCATTCCGGGACCCCGATACCCTGCTGTGCCATTTTGAACATCGTCGTGCCACCGCCGTGTCACGGGGCGCAATGTATGGCACAGCGATCGGCCGCCCCCAGCGGTGTTGTGGGTTAGAGCTACCCTCGGGCCATGACGCACCCTCGGACCCTGCCCGCACTCACCACTGGAGACATGTCCTTGGCGTTGCACAACCTGCGGAGAGGAATGGTCGCATGCAGCAGGGGGCGCGGAGGGAAGGGTGACGCAGAAGGGGACTCACATGACAGGGGACAAGCCATCCAAGCCAGAGGCGAGCACTGTTATCACCCTATAGCCGAGGCCAGAGCCGGTCACCCCGGGTCGAGGAGGCGCGAAGCACAGGTGCAGTCGCAGAGGGACGCGGACGACCCGCACCTGGCACCCGCGGGGGCCCACTCGTTTGTGGATAACCCGCTCCCGGGTTGAGCAGCGCAGGCACGTCAGAGACCACTAGCAGGCGTCGGCAGTCGCAGCAGCAGCCAGAGGCAGACCCAGCGACAAAGGGAGTGTCAGTCTCCAAGCAGGCAGCATACACGCGGGACGGCACCGGAGGCAGCAGCACCGCAGCGCAACCCCAAAAACAAGCCGGGCAGGGCATTCAGGGCAGGGAAGGACGCACGGCGCCGAGAGCTTGCATTGAGAAATGGATTGAATCGATAAAAATTTACGACTCGGATGTCCGTGCGGATGTGAGGATGCGCCGCCTGGGGTCAGGCGCTAACCATTCAGGGCAAGGGTCTCGAGAGGGATCTACTGTGTGCAGACCGCTACCTGAGGTGCCTCGGCACAACTCCTACCGCGGTCAAGCAGAGAACAGCCCCTCAACCCGCAAGCGGGGAGAAACCCATCTCCTCCCGGGGGGACACTGGCCGACGCGTGAGGACCACGAGTTACGATGTCCTGCGCTGCTTCACGGCTTGCCTCTTGGAATGGGACCTGACCCGGCTCCTCTTCTTCGGGGGAGCGGCTTCCGGGGGGCAGAGGCGGGGGCGGAGGCGGGGAAAAATAACATTTGTTTGCATTCTGGTCTGATGCGATCTTGATCTCATGCATTTTGCTCTACGAATAAATGCAATGCATGCCCTCACCCGCAAGTACTGAACAAGTCCTGAAGCAACAAGCATGCAAGCGCGCCTGACCGTCAAACCATACCTGACCGTCATAATAGGCTTGACCGCCGTATGTAGCACAGTACCCCTCACGCAGCCTTGCCCTTAACTATTACGGGCACGTGAGTTGCACTGACAATGCTGTGGTCAAGGCCTCACCTGACGTCGGTGGAGCGGATGATGCAGCGGTCCGTGAATTGAAGTACCAAGCAATCTTGTCATAATATGAGGCGGACAGCACGTCGTCTTTGTCTTTGTCTTTGTCTTTGTATGTTTTAACCGGACACCGTAGTAAACATCGTCGACCCCCTATACCGCTGAAAAGCGGATAGTGGCGTGAGTGCACATCACGGGGGCAAGCCCCAGGTCCAGCAGCCCCAGTCCATCCCCGCACCGCAGGGGGGGCCAGCCCCAGCCGTCGGGGGGTCCTCAGCGACCCGAAGGAGCGCGATTAGCTCGTTCCCCCGTCATTCAGGCGCTGGTGACGGTACGCTACGGGCCGTTTCGGGACCCCGATACCCTGCTGTGCCACTTTGAACATCGTCGTGCCACCGCCGGGTCGCGGGGCGCAATGTATGGCACAGCGATCGGCCGCCCCCAGCGGTGCATTGGGTGAGAGCTACCCTCGGGCCATGACGCACCCTCGGACCCTGCCCGCACACACCGCTGGAAACATGTCCTTGTTGCAGTGCACAACCTGCGGAGAGGAATGGTCACATGCAGCAGGGGGCACGGAGGGAAGGGTGACGCAGAAGGGGACTCGCAGGACAGGGGACAAGACACCCAAGCCAGAGGCGAGCACTGTTATCACCCTATAGCCGAGGCCAGGGCCGGTCACCCCGGGACGAGGAGGCGCAAAGCACAGGATCAGTCACAGAGAGACACGAACGACCCGCACCTGGCATCCGCGGGGGCCCACTCATCCGTGAACGCCCCTCCCGGGTTGAGCAGCGCAGGCACGTCAGATACCATCAGCAGACGTCGGCGGTCGCAGCAGCAGCCCGAGGCAGTCGCAGCGACAAGGGAGCGTCAGCCCCCAAGCAAGCAGCATACACGCAGATCGACACCAGAGGCGGCAGCACCGCAGCGCAACCCTAAGAGCGAGTGAGGCAGGGCATTCAGGGCAGGGAAGGACACACAGCGCCCAGAGCTTGCAATGAGAGATGGATTGAATCGGAAAAGATATACGACTCGGATGTCCATGCGGATGTGAGGATGCACCGCCTGGGGTCAGGCGCTAGCCATACAGGGCAGGGGTCTCGAGAGGGATCTACTGCGTGCAAACCACTGCCTGAGGCGCCTCGGCGCGACTCCTACCGCGGTCAAGCAGAGAATAGCCTCTCAACCCGAAGGGGTAGACACATCTCCTCCCGGGGGGGACACTCGCCGACACAAGAGGACCGAGAGCTCAAGAGGTCTTGCTCTTTTTGTGCAGCCGTCTAGCGCAGTGGGAGCTGCCCCGGTTCCTCTTCTTCGGGGGGGCGGCTGTCGGTGGGGGCAGAGGTGGAGGCGGAGGTGGAGGCGCGAGGCGCGGGGCGGAGGTGGAGGCGGATGCGCAGGCGGAGGCGGGGGTGGAGGTGGTCGCGGCGGGGTGGGGGACGGCCAGCGCGGATGGGGAGGGGTGATGGCCGAAGGGGCGGGGGAGGGCGGTAGGGCTAGGTGGGGGGCGGCAGCAAGCTGGGCGGAGGAGCGGAGCGGAGCGGGGGGCCAAGAGGGGAGGGGCGGAAAAGCACCGGTGGGCGGGGGCGGAAGCGGAATGGTGCGTAGGGGTGGGTGTGGAGAGAGGGTGAGGCGGGGGGCGAGGCAGGTGAAGGCGAGGCGAGGGCGGAGGGTGAGCGGCTGGAGGCGGAGGCGGGCGGGAGGCGGGGGTGGAGGTGGGGGTGGGGGCGGGAGGCAGGGGCGGAGGCGGAGGCGGAGGCGAGGCGGAGGTGGAGGCGGAGGCGGAGGCGGAGGCGGAGGCGGAGGCGGAGGCGGCCGGGCGGAGGAGAGTGGGACCACAGGTGGGGGAAGGCGAGGGGGAGAGGCGGCGTCTCCGTCCTGCCGGCGCCTTCCAGTCCTCGCACATCATCGCATCGAATATGTCGTCGAGGACCGCGGCGTAGGGGTTCTCTTCGGCCGACAGGGGAGGGGATGATGACACACCCGGGAGCGCAGGCAGCGTTTGGGGCCTGCCACTGGCGCTCGCCGCGCCTTGTGCGTCCTCCACACGGGAGCGCTTTGCAGCTGGTGGGGGGCGGGTGGAGGTGGGTCGACCAGCCGGGGCAAGAGGACGGGGGGTGGCTTCCAGGGGGGCACAGGGGCGGGGCGGAGGGGGCCGTGAGGGTGGAGAGGGGGAGGTCGCGGTCGCGGGTCCCTCGGTGCCCGGCATCCGTTCTGGTTCCTCTTCGGCAGTCAGGTCCACCAGCGCGGGAGGAGGCACCGGACGGTTTCCTGTAAGGCCGGCGCGCTGTCCTCGTTCCACCGGAGGGGGCGCACCAGTCAGCGTCGTGCCCAGGTCCAAGATGGCGCGCGTGATGCGCATGCGAGCGGCGGGGACATCATCCTGCGAGTAGTCTAGTGGGAGGTCCTCGGCGATCCTCTCCGCGCCCATGAGCACGAACACTCCGCAGTCCCAGGGCCCGATCTGGCGGGGCGCGTCTGTACAGGTAGCCCGAGTCCACTCCCGCGCCTCCACCTCCGCGCCGGACTCCACGAGCATCTGGCGCACCACTGCGCACAGGTGACCGAGGCACTCGGGGGTCTCGGCTCCGCAGGGCATTGAGTCAAAGTAGGTGGCAATCCCCGACCGAAGGTCAAGCACCGCGAGTGCCCAGTGGTTCGGAAAGTGGACCGGCATGACGAAGACCTTGCACTTCGCGGCTTCATATCCACGGTCAAACCCACGCCCGCGCGTGGCCACCCGCTGCCGGACAATGGCACAGTCAACCGCCCCATCGGTCGTGGGGACCACGTGCCGGTGAAAGAGGGCGTCGAAGAAGTGTACCCGGGGGTGAGAGCCTGGAAGGCCAAGTCCACGATGTTGAAGTACGGCGAGGTAGAGGGAGATCACTTCGTCGTTCAGCCATTCCTGTTCCCGGAGGCACAGCAGTTGGGCTCTGGTGAGGTCGAGGTTGGCTGCCGCACAGCGTGCCCTCGCCACTACCTCCGTCGGGTCTCCCGGGCTGTGCAGCGCGCGCCACATCGGCCAATCCACCAGCGGCTGTCCGGGTGTCTCAGGAGCCCCCGGAGGGTTTGCCCCCGCCTCTGGTGAGGGCGCAAGAGGGTCATTCTGCCCGAGGGCAGCCAGGGGCGTGGGGGGCTCCGGCGTAGGCGTTACTGCACTCGTGCCGGTCATGGTGTGCACCGTGCCATGAGCGTTGCTGAGCTCCGGCTTCACCAGCTCCCGGCACCCCTCGTTGAGGCACGCATACCGGAGCGTCCCGGTCATTCCCACCCACACAAGGAAGTTATTGTTGTTGTGCACTGTCTCCGGCCTTGCGCAGCACACTCGCCCAGCACCGCCTGTGAAGTACACCGACACCACACCGCTTGGAAGCACCTTGGCCGCCTCAGGGCCCTTGCACCGTGCGCCAGTATGCCCAGGCAATTCTCGGACGGCCTCCGCGGCAATGTCGCACGCCGCCTGGAGGGAGGGGTGGGTTTCTCCCGCTTCGTCCGACCGAGAGAAGGGGACCGGTGCAGGAGTAAGGTGCCTTGGCAGTGCGGGCACGGCCACCCGGGGGGGCGCACCCGGTGGGGCCGCAAGGGCTCCCTCTAGCGACCCAAGGATTTCCGCGCAGGGGTCCACGTTGGTGACCAGCAAGGACACGGTCAATGCGTTCAGGCCCTCACCCCAGTCGGCTACTGGGTCGAGCCAATTCCTCCGCCCAGGGGCCTTGCAGCAGCGAGCCGCTCTGAACGCCTGGGTCCTGCCGTACACGGCAGTGTCCAGCCCCACCAGCCTCCTGCTCGGGTTGGCGGACGCCCACCGGGAGAGCCTACGCTGGAACTCCAGCCTGCCTTCAGCGCTGCCCAGCCGGCGCCTGAGGAGGACGTGGAACGAGCTCTTGGCCGGGGTGCACGCCTGCGTGACTGAGAAGTCGCCCCGGTGGGGCCGAGATATACCGTACTCCTCACCCAAGAATTCACAGATCGCTTCCATTGCCCTGTCCAGAGCTTCGGCATGGCACCGTTCGAGGCGCCGACTGCTCGCGTCCCATTCCCGGATCTTCACGTCCACATCCCAATACGCCCATGAGTCCCCAGTGATGAGTTCGAAGAGGCTGCAAGATTCAGGCGTCGAGCTGCGCACCCTATCGATGAGGTCGGCTGCGGCAGCGAAGGAGGGGAGGGTTGTGCCTGCCATGGCGTTACCGTCGGTGGCCAGCTGCAGCACGCATGGGAACCCATAGCATCCCATCCGGTGGATGGCCCGTTGCCTCTGGCTTGTTCCGCGGTACCACCCAACCCCTGCCCAGTCCGGGCCATCATAGGGCGCCACATGAAGCCTGTTAGTGCCCCCAGGTACCTTGGGAGGAGGCACCCATTCCGCGACCGGCTCATCATCCCGCGCTTCTCTGACGTTCCCCGCTGGGTCCCCGCCAGTGGCACCCAAAGGCTGGGGGAGGTTCCACGAGCGCCCGCCAGGGATCGGCAGGGAGGGGGGGCGCGAGGGGAGGGCGGCATGGTCAGGCTCAGAGGTGACCGTCACGACAGGCTCGGGGGGAACGGTCGCGTCACACTCGGGGGAGGTGGTTGTGCGGGCAGGCAAGAGGGCAACCGCAACGCTGGGTGCGGTGTTCGGTCGCAGAGCAGGGGCCATGCGGAGCTCAGGGGCGGCGGGGCGAGCAGGCTCCGCGATGGTGTCGAGGAGAGGTTCAGAGGTGGCGGGGGCAAGTGGCGTGGAGACGGTGGCGAGGATAGGTCCTGGGGTTGAGCGGAGGGTGGGCCCCGAGGTGGCAGCGAGGGTGGGCACGGAGGTCGTGGCAGGCGCGGGCGTGGGGGCGGCGGCGGGAGCACGCACGGGGGCGGCACCGAGGGCGTGAAACGGATCGGCGTGGATGGCACGGGCAGAGTCGGCTACGGTGGCGTCCGTGGAGGCGGCGGCGCAGGCAGGTAGGGCATTGGAGGTAGGGGCGGGCCCAAGGGAGGTGCCCCCAGCCGCAATCAGGCTTGTGCCAGATGTGGGCACGGGGGGGGCGGGGCCTGCGTGCAAGGAGGCATCTGGACGGCATCGCAAGAAGATCTGCAGTAGGCCTTGCCTGGGGGCGGTGCTGGCAGGCGCAAGTCCAGAGGTGGCAGAGGCGGCAAGTCCGCTGGCAGAGGTTGTGGTTGCAGGCGCGAGGGCGGGGGTGGTGTCAAGGCCCGGAGTGGTGGCGAGGGCGGCGGCAATAGGCCCCGGAGTGGAGGTTGCGGCAATGGTCTCGGTGGTGACAGCTGGCGCGGAGGTGGCGATGTCGGTGACGGGTGCGGGTGCGGTGGTGAGTGGCTCTCCGGAGTGGGTGGTGCCAGCGGCCCCGAGGGGGGCAGGGGCAGCGTGTCCGGAGATTATGGTGTTCGTCAGCGAAGGGGTGGCGGGGGAGGGCATTGAAGCGGGGCGCAGGTCTCCGCCTGCGCCGCTCTCCCCCCCGTGATCTGGCTGGACCGCCGGGACGACGGGGTAGGGTTCCACCTCAGGCGGCCTCTCCTCGGTAGCGCTTGATCGAGAGGACAGCTCCAGGGCTGCCGCCATGTGCAGAGCAAGGCATCTTGGGCACAACCAGCTGCCATCGAGCTGGCCAGGTCGCGGGTGGTCGGGCTGTAGCCCCCGGCACGCCCCTCGAGCCGTCCCAGCATGGACCCCCTTGTGGCACCCAGCACACCGCACCAAGTCCTTCGGGTCGGCGGGGCGCCACTCGTAAGTCCACCACGGTCTGCCCCCCGGGAGGTTGGGCATGGGTATCGCGTCGCGCATTTCTGGCGGGAGGCGTTGTTGAGCCTTCGCGTGCCTGATCCAGAAGTCGTCCACCTCCTTTGCCGCTGCCAACTCTGTTTGCCTGTGTGGTAGATCGGCGTTTTTGTTATTCTTGGGGCCAGTTCTGACCAGCGGTATCCAATCCCCGCTTCCTTGTCCGCGCTTCGCTTTCCTGTGGACTCCACGATAGACAGAGTCCAGGAGCCCTTTCCGGACGGGAGGGGCGCGCACAAAGCCGTCTGGCGTCGTGAAGTTGATGCCATCTCCCTCGAGGCCGCGTAGCCGGACATACTCGTCGTACTTCTTCGCAGCCTGCCACGCCTCCGTGAAGGACCCCTCGTGGCACTTCTGCTTCTTGTGGAGGGCGTAGAATCTCTCACAGTTCTTCTCGTCTGCCGCACGGCGCGTGACCCCAATGAAGGGGTGCCACTCCGGCGGCGGGCGGCCGCACACAGCTCCGCCACCATTCCTGATGATCGAGTCCACCTTCCGGGTGCTCCCTTCCCCTAGCGTGCTGCCGTCTAGCTCGATGTTGGGCTGCAGCTTCAAGAGGTTGCCTGCCTGGTGCTCCCGTCTCAGTGCACGGTCCCACGCCTCAGCCGCTTCTCGTTCAATGGCAAAGCACCCAATGTGACGCCCACGGAGCGTGGCGACCCACCTCCCATCAGCAGTCCTGCGAACGCCGTAGAAAGTCGAGCTCGCTCCAGGTGCGCACTTATCAGGGAGGGGCATAGCCTCCGTCCCCAGGTCGCCTCCACACAGAGCGCACTCGTGTAGGGGTTCACCAAGCGAGGGCGCTAGGCCACCACAGGCATCGCAAAGAGAGGCGCACGCCGGGGAGTGGCCAACGGCGAAGCACCCGCACTGTACGATGCTGTCGAGCGGCTGGGGGCGCATGATGGCGCCGTCGCCCCGGAGATAGGTGATGCCGCTGAGTTTAAGAGCTTGGGAGACATCGCACGGGCGGAGGGAGGGCATGTCATCGCGCGCTCCCCGGAGCTCCACCAGCGCATCCGCCAGCGTGGGAGAGTTAACGCACCATTTAGCCCACGCGCTGTCAAGGGACCGGTCGGAGAGGGCAGCAAAGGAAGCTTGGAAGCCGGGGCTCTTCCGGGGCGGCCGTGGGACATCCTGATTAGGGGGGGAGGGCAGCACCACCGTGGCTGCGGATCTCGCCTGCCCGCTCAGCACGCGGTGCCCTGCCGACGGAGCTCTACCGCTAGCATGGACGACCGAGAGCCGCGTATTGCTGGAAAGAGCAAGAGGCGCCTCAACGTCGTCGTTGTCCCCAGAGAGAGGGGTCCTCGTGGCCGGCGCACAGTCGCTCGCCGTCCCCGTAGTTTCCTCTTTTATTGGAGGCGCCTGGGGAGTGAGCCTCGTCGAGTCTCTTTTCTGGGCCCTGCGCTCACGCCGGGTGCAGGTCGCATGCGTTGCTGCATCTGGGCCGCCCTGTGGAGTAGCAGCCCCAGCAAGGGCCTCAGAGATGAGGGCGTCCGCGAGTGTCCCAGAGACCAAGGCTCTGCACTGAGCAGTGTGGGCGTCCACCATGCCCGCGGCGGTTACCAGGATGCCCATTGTGAGCTCAGACGCCAGCCGGTCCCCCGCCGCACGGGGCACCTCGGCCAAGGATGCTGCCCCCATAGGGTCCATGGTGGCATGGATGATGGCGGCGGGAACTAGGCCCCGGTACCCCAGGTCAAAGGCCCCCTCTCGACCTCCCGGTTCTCCGGGGAGGGCGCTGCTCAGGAGATGCTCAGAGGGAGTGGGGACCAGCCACCCGAGGGCGGAGAGCACAGGGAATTCTTCGGATCTGCAGGGTCCAGAGGCCGCTAACCTCAGGGGGTGCGCGCAGTGGCGGGGGTGGCAGGGGTTGCCAGCGAGCTCCAGCCACATTGCAGTGCCCCTAGCATGCCCATGGCGAAGAGCGCGGACAAGGAAGCACTCTGCGAATTCCCACTGCTTGTGCCTGAGGCCGGCCACCTTCGGGTCCGTGCAGTGCATGCAGATGTGGCGGAGCGTGGCCTTACCCCCGCCACACAGCGGGCATTCTGCAAGCTGGGCTCGGGTGGCTACGGGCGCTCCACGCTCCTCGTCTGCTACGTCCATCACCTGGGCCCCGCCCTCCTCTGCTTGGTCGCTCCCCAGCACGTCGCAATCGACTGTTCGCGGTCTCCTTCCCTGCAAGAGGAGCCCTGCAGCGCGTTTGACCTCCGGGTCAGTGTCCACCAAGGAGGCCCACGTCGGTTCAGTGCATCCCCAGATGCGGAACACCCGCGCCTCGAAGCGAGGAGACCCAACAGGGAGGCCGCCAGGCACATCCAGGCCTGGGGGGCTTGGGCTCCTTTCAAGAGCGAGGGGTCGAGAGTATTAAACCACAGGTCTCCGATCGCAGCTGCAGCGGCGCCCTGGATGTGGAGCCTTGTCCACGCGCGAGTGGCACCCTCTGCCAGGGCTCTGCGGATATACTTGCCAGGGTCCTCCATGACAAGGCGTCCTTCATGCACCAGGCAGAAGCGTTCAGTGCAGATGGGGTAGAAGACGGTGTCCCCGTGCTGTGCGATGACGGACTCGGCCAAACGTGTGCCATCCTCAGCCGCAGAGTCGGCCTCCTGGTTGGCGCTGGCGAGCAGCCAGTTCGGCAGGACCCCAGGCTTCATGCGCTGGTGCGACTTGATCCACAGGAGGGAGAGGGGGCCGACAGCGTCAGGCCACGCTTCCGTGAAGCCCGGGGCGTTGAAGTGTTCGGGGTGTCGGTGGATGATCTCTCTCCAGGAGGCAGGCGGTGGTGGTGGCGCTTGTGTTGCTTGCGGACCCGGCGGTGGTGGCGGGGAAGATGGGGCCGAAGCCGACGGTCGAGGAGTGATGGTGGCGTCAGGGCGGTTGGAGGATGGCGAGGCAAAGGGCCCCGTTGTGCGCAGCCCCGCCCGCACACGGAAGTCCTCAGCTAGGCGCGCGAGTCGATCTCTCGCGTAGATCAGGTCCGACCGCAGCCTGGGCCGTGCAGGTAACGCCGTCGAGTCTTCTCGTAGAAAGCCGAGGACCCCCAGGTTGTCCAAGGCCAGGATCCCCGGGCACCCAGGCGCGCACGCAAGGCAGACGAGGGCCCCCCACAGCTCAGCCTCATGGTTGGACACGGGTCTAGCGCCGTACCATCGGGGGAGAGGCAAGCTCAAGCGCAGGGTCACTGAGGGCACGCGGTCAAGGTCTGTCTGAGGGGGTGTGTGTGGCGACCCACGTGGACGGAGCACTTGGGGTCTGCAAAACACGACACCAGCCCCTGCCCGGCCTGCCTGTCTGTGGAAGGAGCCATCCGTGGCGGCACAGATTTCACCGCCGGGGGCACCTCCTGCAGAAGAGGGGGCCCATCCGTCTCCGAGCCTTCGTCGGCTCATAGCCGTCTCGAGGACACGCATGGCCGGTGGGATCGGGGCGTCACTCGGCTGGTCGATGGCATCATCTCCACACTGTCCCCCATCCCAATCTTCGAAGGACTGAATCGGGACCGGCGACCCTTCCACAAGGAACGGCGGCATCTCCACCCCCGCCATGGCACACTCCCACGCCCAGTCAGAGTTTGCGCGCTCCTGTGCGTCCTTGATCGCCCTCACCACCCTCTTGGGGGCGCCAATCACCGATAGCGCCGGGAGGAACCTCCTCCACCTCTCCAGCGAGTGCCACTCCGCAGGGGGGATCTCCTTCAGGCCTTGGGAGATGGCCACAGCCAAGGGCCCGAGCCGAGAGAACTGCTTTGCCATGCCGAAGCGGCGAGTGTCCAGGCTGCCCATTGCTGCTGCCCCGAAGCAGGTACGGGGGGCAGCTCCGCCTGGAGATCGACTCAGTGCTCTGGCGCGCTCCAGTTGTTGCCATTGTCGTTGCAGTTCGTCCATCACCCTCGAGGCAAACCTGTGTGAGGAGTCGGTGATGTAGAATCCGTACCCAGCCAGAGTATCCACTGCAAAGCGCACCACGGTATTCGCCTCGGGGTGGTCGAGGGCGCGGCGCCATCCTTCCCGGATGAGTCTCCCGCAGGCCTCGTCCTTTTCGGTGAGGAGGACGAGAAGCTCCCGGGCGTACGCAACGAGCATTTCTGCGACAGGGGACCGGAAGGCAAGCCCGGTACTGGCGAAGATGCACGCCTGGGAGGCGTTGGATGGCATTCCTAGCGATCTGAAGATGGGGGTGCACAGAGATTGGCACCACCTGTGCAGCGTGGGAGCGTCCACCTGGGATCCCAATGGGTTGAAGGTGATGGTGTTCACAGCCCAGTCCCTGATCACCACTCGGATCTCGTCCCACTCATAGCGGTGGTGAAGAAGCTTGGCGACCACCAGACCAATGAGTCTCCCGTATCTAGGCGCCTGCACGTTCTGCTTGCCGTCTGGGCGCACCAGGGTGCCCAGGAACTCGATCGGCTTGTCGGGGGAGACAAAGGGGACATGGAAGGAGGAGGGCTCGCCGAGCTCGTGGTCGAAGTGGTGAAGGACAACTGGAGGGGGAGGCAGACCTCCGACCTTGGCATTGAGCAGGATGGCGTGTGCTTTGGGAATGGCCAGCTCCACTCCAGTAGGGGGGAGGGTGTTCCGGGAGGTCTGCTCGAGCTCGTGGGTTGCCTCAGGAGTGCCGTTGGTGACGCTAAGGTCATCGTCACTGTACGCAACCCCATTGGTTTGGGTGCCATACTCCGTGATGTAGCCGTGTGTGCGGCCCGCAGAGGCAACGAGCGGCGCATCCTGCCCGTAAATGGAGCCCAGGGGTGCAAAGACCGTGCCCTGCCCAAACCCCAAGGTGCCGTCCCGGGCAAACTCGGGGGAGATCCCATACGGAGTGCTGACGCAGGTGACCATACCAGACAGGGTTTCGGCGATGAGGTTCACCACCGACGGGGGGATCCCTTTGGCCAACATCGACGCATAGGCGATCTCACGCTGCATCTTGTCGAACCAGGAGCGCAGGTCGCGGATGACGATGCAGGCCTGGCGCTTGCACACACGCGAGCTCTCCAGAACCATCAGGAAGGTGGCGTGGCAAATGGAGGGCCCCCTGTTGGCTTGGTACGCCACGTTGTGGGAGGGCAGGAGGGTGCCGCGGGGAAGCTTGGCGCGGATGCCTTCCAGCCGGGAGGTGAAGATGACTTCCACCGCCTTGAAGAGGTCCTCCATCAGAGACAGCGGCCGGAATCCCGGCTTCGGGGCCTTGGAGATGCACACGATCATGGATCGTTTCAGGTAGGCAGGGACGAGTCGGAGGGCCGTCATGGTGTCGATGAGGGCCACAAAGAGGGAGGTGACAATACTGGGGAAGTACTCCAAGTACGCCATTTTGAAGTTGCTCATGCCGGGTGTCTTGCGGCCTCCTTTGAGAATCAAGGCCTTCTCCTCGGGGGACATCGGGCAGAAGAAATCGCTGAACAGGGCTGCTGCCACCTCCGGGTCGATGGAGCCCGTCTTAAGGAGGCCCAACAGCATGCGCTCCCCAGCGGCGACTTCTTCAGGTTGAAGGGCAATCTGGTCCTCTTGGATCTCCACACCGCGGGTACCAGCCCCGTCCACCACAGGCACAATCCAGCTCGGGAGGGGTAGGCGGGGGTGCTTGGTAAAAACTCGCCGAAAATGGTCGGAAGCCGCGGCGAGGATCTCTTCGGTAGTGGTGGGCTTCACTGTGATCGTCTCTCCCCCCACCTCCCGTGCGTGCTCGGTGGGGACAAATCCGGACGGCGCCTTAGGCTTCAACCCCAACCCGTCAATGAGTCCTTTGACGTCGTGTGTGTTGACCATCTCACGGCGAGCGGCAGCTGTATTGGTAGTTTCCGATGCGGCGCATCGGGCCAAGGCGCGGCCGGTGAGCGTCTTCAGGTCCGCCACCTCCGCGATGATTTTGGAGTGCCACTCGCGGGCCTCACGGCTTCGCAGCTCCCCTGTGCGGAGTCGAGGGAGGGAAAGGCGAGGGAAGGAGCCAGTCGTGTCGCTCTTGCCGGAGGCTCTCACAGCCGAGGTGTACCTTGTCTCAAGGATGCCTACCAGCCCATGGTTCTCGACGTACGCCCAGCACTTGCGAGCCGCAAGCTCACCAGGGGAGGCCCCCCACTCCTTGAGGACTCTAAGCAGTTGTTTGGCACCCCATCTCACCATCGTCCAGTGGGAGAATTCACTGTGGGGGGCTGCCCGAGAGACGGAGGTAATGGGGGCAACACCCCCCCCTCCGATGGACTTGATCACCCTCATGACCTCATCGGAGGCGGCCTGCACAATGTTCCCAATTGCATCTCGCGCAGCAGTGGTGCGCTCACCCGATGCGCGGAGTTGGCTCAACGTCCCTATCCACCGGTCCCACTCTTCCTCAAGTACTGAGGGGGGCCCGTGGGGGTCCTCAGCGGGAGGTCCGGGGGGAAGGCCTTCGCAGCGTGCGTCGCGGTGCACGTCCCCAGAGCCTCCAATGTCGTCTCTCTTCGGGGCAAAGAGCTCATCCCGAACACTCTGCCGGAATCCTGCGAGAGCCTTCTTGGAGGCGCGTGCAGCCTCGCCGAGGCTGAGGAAGTTGCGCCACCTGACGAAGCTGCAGTGTCGGTCCGGTTGCTCGAGCTCGACTTGCGCTCCCAGGAGGTCCAGGAGGGGAGAGTCGTGGTCGGAGAGGAGCGTCTCCGACTTGTGGAAGGCAGAGGCGATGGGGAGGATGCGGCGGTCCTCACCGACCAGGATGTAGTCCAGGCGGGCGCGTCCTCCCGTCTTGCCGGTGCGGGTGAAGAGCACCTCCATGGGGCGGTGCAGGCGGTGGAAGTCGAGAAGGCCGTCCGCAAGGACAGCGGAGAGAAGGGAGCGCTCTCGGCGGCGGTATTTGTCCCCGACTGCGTCTATAGCGGGGTCCTCCACACAGTTGAAGTCCCCACCGATCGCAATCAGGCTGCCGGAGAGCCGAGCCTCTTCCAGCTGGAGGAGGGTGCACCGGACAAGATCCGCTTCCAGATCCCGGTTCACCGCGCCCAGTTCCTGCGTGCTGCCGCCCGTGATGCCGTAGATGGCCCCCACTCGGATCGTCCGTTTCTCCGCCTTCAAGTCACCTGTCTCATCCACGAAGGTCCACGCAGATTGCAGGGTGACAAAGCACAGCCGGCCAGACTTGTGGCGGTACACGTCAGTTGCTTCGTTGCCGTCCTGGAAGATGATCATGGTGCTTGAGCCAGTGTCGGGGTTGAGGGCGGCCACTGCACGGCGATTAAACTGCCGCAATCCATCCTGAAAGTTCCCCAGCTGTGCCTCCTTCATCTTCCCGACCTCGCTGCAGAGTGCCACGTCCACCCCAAGGTCGTGAACATACTTGCCGAGGATACACCCTCGGCCTTGAGGGGAGTCCAGTCCGGAGGTCGCTTGGGACGCCAGGTTGATTGCGGCGATCCGGGTGGCCCCACCGACTTTGTGCGAGAAGTCGTGCCCCCGGAAGGTGCCTTCCACTTTAAGGTCAATGCGAGGAAGAGGGGGAAGGTGGAGGGCCGGGAGGGCAGAGCAGTGCGCGGCCTCAATGAACTGTCGACGGATGTCGTCATCGTTATACGCATCAGTGACGAGGTGTGAAGATGCGGCGCCTCCGGGAAATTGGTGTCCTTTTGCCGGGGAGCCTCCGCGAAGTCGTGCGGACATGTGAACGACAGAGTCGTGCCCAACGTTCAGCTGGGCCAGAGACACGCCATCCTGCATCAACCGCGCATGCATCGAGAGGCTTTGCAGGTGGGGAGGCACCCCGGTGCGCTCAAAGATGGCGACGCGGAGTTTGTCCACAAGCCAGCGAGGGCGAACAGTGACGGGAAAGGTGCTCCCATCCAAGTGGCGGACGAGGATTTGCACGAGGGGGAGGCTGAGAGTAGCCATTTGGCGGCCCGCGATGTCCACGGGGTGGAGCCACCTCAGAGCGTGGAGAGTGCCGAGAGCTGCCTCCAGGTCACCAGCCACGGGTTCCGCAAGGAGGCCGGAGCAAAACGTGATGTCAAGGGACTCCAACCTTGGAAGAGCA